>LTAE01009843.1:0-17838 GCA_001647135.1 Pontederia paniculata
AGATTGTCACTTCACAAGCAATCTGCATTATCTACAATATAAATTATTTATAAAATTAAAACAAAGTAAATAAGATAATATAGTGAGCTCAATTAATTTAATACAATATTATCATTAATGTAGAAAAATTATTTTTAGAAAAACACTCCCTAAAGGAATAGAAACTCACAAGTCTATCAATATGTATCATTTATATCCAAACAAAGTTTCATATCACATCTTTCATTATATTTTCATTGACATCCTTATTAATTAATCAAGTCGTTGATCTGAACATGAATTTTGTTATCGACCTCGACCCTTGGTTCCTTCTTTCCCCTTATTCTTCACCTTTCCATCACTCAGTTCAAATCCACCAAAAATTATGTAAGACATGTGAGCAACTCGTGAATTTACTTATTTCGAATATTCCTTGACTCCATTGTTTGATAAATAAATTATATAATAAAATATTTCTACAATATTATATTGCTAAAATTATGTGTTTTATAAATATAATTTAATAAGCCACGTTAATTTTTTTAACAAGCAAGTAATGTCAATTCTAATTTTCAAATTTATTATAGACCTATGACCTAACTTAATTAGACCTTTGAGAATTAGTATATATAATGTATGTTTTTAAATAAAAGTTAGCGTAATTTTAATTCAAATAATTATAATTAGAAAAAAAGAAATATATTGTGCACAACATATTCTTTTTTTTCCTTGGGCTCGTTTCCAGTACACATGCAATTCACTAGTATAATGGTTTTAGTTTTTGGTGATATCATGCTAAATATATTTTAAGTTATATCGAAAAAAAAACATACCTATATATCCAGATAGATAAATTTGTTTCCATCAACAGCTTAATTGTAGGCAGTATTGTTGGTGGACTGTCCGTCCAACGGCGTGTTATTGATCTGTTACAAACACAAATAACATTAATTGTATAACAACTTAAATCATATGAATTAAACTGCACTTTATAATGAAAAAAAAAGTATGGAAATTTGACCAAATCAGGAAATGAAACATGATCAGGGAAAATGAGAGAAAAACTCACAGGTTACATGATTCCCAAAGGCGAGGAACAGATGAGACATGCAATGCCTCCTGCACTTCTGGAAGGTTAAGATAAGAGGCGATGTAATCATCTGAGCATGGGTCAAATCCTCCCATCTGTTTATTACCACAAAAATTATTAACTGTTGTTTTTACTTTTAATACAACTGTTGTTATAAGCTCCTTAATTTTTTAATGTGGGCTATAAAAATGTTTAAGCCATAAGAACTTAAAAAATAAAGAGAAAATGATAGAAATAGTCAATATTAACTAGTATCCTAAAAAAAAAGAAAATGATATTTGTTTGTAACATAATTTATGCACTCGTGCTGCTTATGTAGATAAAGAAGGATGAACTCATATATGTCACACTTCTAGCTTTTTAACATAATTACTATTAGTAATATTTTCTTATAGTTAAGTTTTTAAAAATATTGATAGCATAATATAAATATAAAGATATTATTTTCTTCATTAGTTTAAATTTTTAAGATTTTTGGTAACGTATTTAATTTAACATGATACCATAGTCAAAAGTTCTGAATTCAAATCTCGATGTTGCTCGTATTAATAATTATTTTTTTATTTATTGTTTACGTGTTGAATTTTGAACTATACCAAAATTATCAGCGGCGAGTGAGAGAAAGTGTTGAGAATATAAATATAAAAACTTCCCAAATTTGAGCTTACATTAAAAATTACTTTTTTAATAATTCAAATTATTTCTTCCTAACTATTTAAGCTTGATAACACATCTAATTTAACAAATACTTACTTAATATTAATTTCATTACAATTATTATATTATTATTTAATAGGGGCATTAATTAGTTATCACCTCATTAGAGATAAAATTAATTCATACCTCTAACTTTTGAGATAAAAAGAAAACCCTTGTAACTTACGGTGCGAGCCGTCTGTCGAGCGGAGGAATTGCAGAGGGGAGCATAGATGTCATATATGAAGATGTCCCCCATGCTATCAAGAGCCTCGCCGAAGTAGCCGCTGCATGGATCCGACGTCGACGACGAAGAAGAAGAATTTTGCTCGCCGGCGTCGTGGCGGTAGAAGCTGCAGTTCCTCCTGATCTCCTGGTAAAGTTGGTCGGAGATGAGTGCATGCGTCCAGAAGTAGTCGTACATCCCTTTCGAGTTCGTCACGTCGTCGATCCATGCATTACCAATCTAAACACATGCATTAAGTAAGTACTAGTTAAGGATCTGAAACTGTACATTTTGGCATTTAACACATAGATGTTAATTGCTTACTGCGATTCCTCGAAGATTAATGGTTGTGTTAGTGGTACTGTCGTTGTTGAGCAGGATTTTGTACGCCAGCTGAGGCACATAGTGGCCGGCGTAGCTTTCTCCGGCAATGTAGAAGTCCCTGTTCTTGTACTGTGGAAATCTTTGGAGCCAGTTAAGGAGGAAGGTGTAGGAATCCTGTGCAGTCCTCTCGTCTCCGCTGAGATCGTAGTCGGAAGTCTTGTTGGAGTATGAGAACCCCACGCCGGCCGGAGATTCCAGGAACAGGATGTTGGCAACTGCATGTGGCCGGGTCACAGTTTTATTTTTTCTGACATTTTATTTTTCGAAAATCATATGCGTTGCAGATTTGTAGGATCTATGAGAAACTGCTTATAAAGAAAATGAATTTCTATTTCAAAAATTGTATTTATTAAATTGTATATATCTATATATATATATATATATATTAAATGATACTTTTACCTGTTTCAAGAAACATAGTTAAAAAAAAATAAAATAGTGCACAAGGTTGAAAAACGAAGGGCTTTTTACAAAAAAAAAATTATAGCTTACAAGATTTGTTTCACAATATTACTTGAAAAATATAAAAATACTATTTCAGAAATTGAAAAATAATATAATAGAAATTTAGCAGAATAAATTTCAGGAGTTAAGTTGATAGTTATGTAATGTAGAAATAAAATGCAAAATGAGTTAACGTTAACAAGATTAGAAGAAATTAAAAGAAAAAGTACACTCTTACTAGACATCTTCAGTGGCGTTTTTCAAACACTAGACGCCTAAAAAGAAGGTAAATTTCTTTGACCCAAAACAGTCTACTTTTTTATAAATGAAAAAGAAGAAATTGATCTCATACAGTTATGGAAAAATGCAGAAAATTGCTTAATTAGTTTACATCCACCAACCTCCGCTTGCATCTTTTTTTTACATGAAAATTGCTTCGTCCTTTTAAAAAATTCTTCTCTCACACCTTTTAAAATGTCAAAAAAAATATGAAATTATTAAGCACATATATCATTGTGAGAAATTAGGAGATGATCAGTAGGATGTAACAACACTCATTTTACTAGCTTGATTTTGTGAAAATACTAGAGTAAATAAATATCAAATTAGTTTGAACATGAGTTGATTAAATGATTATTAGGTTTTAACTAATTTGATTTGGAATCGTCCCTAATCAGATTCACTTTTGAACATTTTGATTTCTATCGAAATTCAATTCACTAACAATCACATTATTCTTTTCCGAACTTTATATAAATAATTAGTCCGGTGGCAGTTAAATAAGTTTAATGGTGCTCACCATTGTTCCAAGCAAATTCGTTCCTCCAAAGGGTCTTGCCGTCGCTGTTAACTCGAAAAGGTCCGAGCTCCATCATAGCTCCATTTCCAAATGAAGAGCATCCCGGCCCTGTACGCATATATCCGTACATTTGGAATTCAAGATCAAATGACTAAAGTTATATTAAAAAGATAAAAAAAAATCGGAAAATGTTGATAACATGATTATTGAGGAAAACTTCAACCATGTATTACTGGAGTGCTACGAGGAAAATATATATGAGTTTAAACTTCAAAGAAGACTTTATTTAAGTAAGATACATCATATATTTTATTATTTAAATGGTTAAATTTAAAATATATAATTGATAAAAATAAATAAAAAAATATATAAAATTTAATAGATTATTTATTTTTAATCATACATTTTAAATTTAATATAAAATATACTATATCTTACGTACACTTCCAATAAATCATATATATATATATATATATATATATATTGCAATCAATATTAATTGGTGACGGCAACAAGAGATTTGACCCATGAAACAAAGAGATTTAAAATGTTAGTGATAATTACAGACTTTAATTAAGTAGGTCCATAGGTCTCTTTCTAACAACAAAAAAAGTCACCTAATTAAATTAATCTACGATCGTCAATGACAATGAATCGTTTATTTATTTCTTTAACAATTCAGTTCATAGTTATATTTCCAATGAATTAATTACAGAAGAATGATGAGAGATCAATAAAGAATAGGAAATATAAAAAAATCACCGATGAATTGTTCCGTGAATTTTGCACTGTAACGATGCTCTCCATGCATTCGTTGATTGAGATGCATGCAGCCGTTAAGATGCAAGTGCACAAATTACGTGACATTTGGAAATTTTATCTTTCTCCATATCATATTTTATAGTAAGAAAAAGTGAAGAGAGAGAAAGCTACAGTTGATATATAGCAGACTAGCAGTTGATGGTTAAATACCTCCATTGAGCCATAACACCAGAGGTTTACTAGCTGCATCCGTGGGTGTTTCAGTGAAGTAGTAGAAGAGAGCACGTCCGGCGTCGGCGTCTACCGTGACGTAGCCGGAGTACTGATCGAAATCCACGCCGTCCGGCTGCCCCGGCAGCTTCTCGATCTTGTCCGCCTCCATCAGTCCGAGCTGATCGGCAGCGGCCAAGTACACCGGAGAAAACTTGACTGGTTCCGGCGTCGGCTCTCGCGTCCTCGAGCGCGACATCATTAGATTAGCCAAGGGATCGAAGCCACCGTTGGCGTAGGCGCCGGCGGAGTGGAAGCATGAGACCACCAACACCAGAGCAATGACACCCGGAACCAAAGGCTTCATCATCTCGATTGGTTTGCCTGGCAACGGTGCAAAATGAGGTGAGAAAGACACCAAACATGGAGAGTATATATATAGAGTAGAATATATCGTCCAGAACGAAGAGCCAAACTTGTCTTTCCAATTGCCGACTTATTTGGATAACGTGTGCACTGGCACCTTTATACCGGCCGTTACGGGTTAGAGCGGAAAAATATTATTAGCTAGTACTCAGATTAGTCGAGCTCGATGGTAAGTTGAAACTTCAACTTGTGATCAGTGTGCATAATCATTAACGTCGCGTGGGTTAAAAAATCGGCGTAACTTCCGAACAAAAAAAAAACTAATGAAAAAATGTGTAAATTCAACTATTATTTTAGATACTTATGTCAATTGTTTTTATCCTGAATTAAACTTTTATATAATAATTCCCAATATCAAGTTCATATAAAATATAAATACATGGTCAACACGCTTTTAAGCGTGACAAAGATGCAGACAAATTTTACTATTTGTGTAAAGCAGAGAATTATGTTGCGTAAGGTCGTTAACATTTTGATATTTTACAATCTTTTTATATTTAATTCTTTAAGATCTTTCATAAAATTTCGTAATTATTATTTGATCGTGGATCTTACAAATTTTGAGTAAAATTTTGATTTTAACAATCTTAGTGTTGCGTTCTCATCTTGTGTCGTATTGATGTAGAGAAATTGGCATCTATATCTCAAAGATTAATGTCTATCTGTAACATATTATATAAACAAACGAGTAACATTATTATTAATTGATATTTATGTCATTACTTAAGAAATTATACAATATTAGACGAAAGTATCACTTTATAAGGATTCCTACAACCGTGAGATTAAAGTACTCATTGCTCTCAAATAAAACAAAGTCATTGTTATAAAATGGTATCATCTTCTAAATGTGAAGCATTAATTTATTCAACAAGATTGCTTGTTGAAACAACTATCTAGAAAGAGATGTGATTTCCCATACTTATTTATCAAAAGTAACCATTAGCATTTCCAGCATGGTCAGAAACTATAAGCTCTAATGGGAAAGAAACGTAAATAATAAGATGCCATTTATAGTTTTAATTTAGGAGGTGGCTCTTAGAAAAGAAGTAAACTGTAACGAAGGCAGTCGCATCAACATGTCATGCATGTGACTTACTTTTTTTCGGCTTAAACGCTGGAGGCATGGACCTAACATCTGAATAGCTTGGCATGGCACATCATATGTTACAAATTGTGATGAATCATTACTGATGTATACGGTCAACATATTCCTAATTTAAAAGGAGGCGGTGCAGATGGAGGCTTTAGTGAACATGATCTCCATCTGCATTCAATAATCCAAGCTCATAAGTAGAAATATACTTTTTATCAAATACCTGCTTTGTACACTATTAGACAATATACTGTTGCTGGCTATTTCCAAAGAACACAAGGGATAAGAGTCAGTCTTGGTTTATAATGACATTGATACATAAAGACAAAAAGGCTCAAACCACTGGTTATGGTCTCTTGACTCACAATAATTTATGAGCCTGTAATTGCTTTAGCTATGGTGGTCTGAAATGATGCAATGGATTCCACTGCAGATTTTGTAAGCCAACTGATGCCTACCTTGACTCGATGCTCATCTGTGGGCATTCTCAACAAGTAGGCCAGTTTCCTCGCTGTGAAATAGAGCATACATGATTATCGAGAGTTTCTTATGTCATTCGTGATGCAAGCAAATAAAAGAGACATACCGGCGTGCCCAAGAGGCCCCTCTAAGGTCAGGCCCTCAATGAAACTTGGCGAGATTGCAGCATCATTCCTCCCAAGAGTCATCATCTCACCAAGATTTTGAAACCTGATTAACATATGATGACGATGTAAATAGCAAAATCATGTCGAACCTACTGATCGTTCTAGCTACAGATAACATCAAATCTCTATGTTCATCAGAACACAAAAAATAGAAAGAAATAGACTTCTATGAACAATCTTCAAGCCAATATCTGCAGCAGTAATTAATGGATGAGAAAAGTGAACGCTCATAACCGTGTTTTAGCAAAAACTCCCTAGGTGATAACTGTTGCATATTTCAGCATTATAACAATTCTTTACAAGAATTATCAGCAATAGTACTACTCTAATAAACCCTTAAGTTCACATTTTACTATTCAGCATTAGATGACAGCTCTAAGTTTACATCATTTGCTAAACAAATAACAAGCAGGGATTCTGAATTCGACAAATTCAACCAACACTTGGATATTTACTATTTATGTTTTAGAAAGAAAACTGCTAGTTCCTGTAAATAAACTATATTTCAGTCATATGAAAGCTGAATTACACACCAATTCTAATTGAAAGTCAATAAGATACATTGCACTTTAATCTTCTTGATTATTTTCAATGGTATTCAATATTTAAAATTTATAATGATAAAATATGCAGTGAATGAATTCACTACATATATGTAATGATGTCTCAGATAAAAGCTGTTGGCTGGGTTCAGAAAGGAGCAATTGATTTCTGTCGATGGCAAAATCATCACTACATACAAGTGAATGATTTAACCTGCGCTACTTATAGATGATAAACAGGCTAGGCATTAATGAGAAGATGTCAAAAGCAAACCTGAATGGTAGTAGGGGCCGGTTATTGATAGCTGCCCAAAGATTCCAACCAGTAAAATCTGCTTGCTGAAAAGCAACCTGAGAAAAAAAAAATAAAAGGTTGGGTAGTTATGATGCAAAACTTCCATAACTTATGCACCATAAGAATGAAACATCATACTTGTGCAGTGGCAGGTAGAATCCTCCCTGATGTGTCCCTTAAAGCTGATGAATCCCCAATTGCAAAAATACGGGGATGTCCTTTAACACGGAGAGTTTCATCAGTCTCTGCTTGCCCTCTACCATTTAGTGGAAGTGCACGGGTAAGATCTGAGAGCTCAAGTTCAGGGAGAAGAGGTTTGGAACCCACTGTCCATAGCACTAAATCTACTTCCAGCCTTTGAACCTGAAGACCTCTTTGAGCAGGTTGAAGTTCCAAAATAAAGCTATTTTGTGAAGTTCCAGCATCAGCACCATGCATCTCTTCCCCAGAACTTATCATCGTTGATGAATTTTTCAAAGATGAAGGTTCTATGCATCTCACATAGTATCCCAATAAAAGCTGAACATTCCGAGATTGAAGAACCTAAAATGACATAGATTAAGTTGAATATATTAGTATCAGAGAATACACACTTATTAATAGATTAGATGCCATGCAGAAATGCATACACATGGACAAAAGAATATTTATGTTTTAAGTATAAATAACATTTAACATGTGCCAGATTACAATCATAATTTACAGAGAAAGTGCATCTTAATCACCTGTGTAGTTGTCTATTCTTGCCCATGGGAACTTGGAAGTTTGATAATTCACTACTACATCTTACATAAAGTGTCCAAAGAAGTGTTAATGTAAATAACTTTTGCTGCTATTGGCTATGCATGATAAAGAGGACTGCTCCATCTCCACATTATATGTCTCAAATTTCAAAGCTAGTTTGGCCATTACTATAAGTCATTCTCTTGAAAAAAGAGGTTTGAGATTATCATTTCATTTGGAATGACCCAAAAAGAGATATTGGATCTATTATTTTATTTGACAGGATATCAATATCAGACAACACAACGAAGTATGAGACAGCAACATGTAAGGTAAAGACATGCAGAAAAGAGTAACAATTTTTGGATCTTATATAATAGGAAAATGATAACTTAAATGGGGTTTAAAGACACTGTTAACTAAAAAAGGTTCGTAATCACATATTTTCAAGTATATTTATTCTTTCTAAAAAAATATCACTAACGGTCATACTAATTCATGAATGATACAGATTGGAGATCACTAACTCTTCTTCTCTACCATAAAACTGTCATTTGTAAAATACAATTACCAAATTATCAATATAAAGATTACTTCATCCTGATATACCATGTTTGAAGCATTTTAAATCATGATTTGTAGCATTTATATCATTTTTTTTAAGAATAAGATTCATATCACATGGCAGTATATATAATATATATGTTGTGTGTGTTTGTGTATGTATATATCATGACAGCACATATGAGACAAAGGCAACAACAAAGCTGCAACAAGCGCTTTGTTAACACAAGGCAACAATTTACATTCTGAAGACTAATAATTCTTTTCATTGCTGTTTTTGGGATTTCGCAAATAGAGCAGCAAAGGCTGGAAAATCTAGAAATTCAAATGGTGACCAAGCAAGTCCCGATTCTCGAAAACATGGTTCTTTCTAATCTATTATCTTGCTTTGCTATAATGCTTGGGTTCGAAAGATATAACATGAGAAAGCTACAGTTATGACATTTCAACTATTTCAGCATTATTATTTGGGAAGATGTATTATCATCCATTAAATCAAATAGGGGCTGTTTTGATTGGGAATACAAGTTAAAAGAATAGACATAGAATATGTTCACTTTTTGTTTTCCAACAAGTGAACATATTCCAATTAGAATGTATTCCTGGGTTTCTTAGGAATAGATTTAATCCAATGTTTTGGAATATATATAGGGTTTCACGGATTTCGAGATGGTTTTAAAAAATCGAGATGTTGACCAAGTTGATCCTATTCTAAAGGGTGTTTGGCAAAATTTTGGGAATAACTCAGTATTCCTCTCTCTATTTCCAATCCAAACAGGGCCATAGAGAAGAAATAGGTTGATAAGCCAACTACAATTACTAATGAAATTTGAATATTAACAAACAAATGGAACTTTTTGTTTTCTTTTACTAATAATCAAGTCTTTATAAGATTCAGTCAAAATTCCGTTCTGGCTCAGGCACAAATTTTCGAATATCAACCATGCAATATTTTATCTATGGCAGTAGGTAGGAGCATAAGGGTATAAAATTTCTTAGGATTAGGCATTATAATTTAAGTCAAACCCAAAACGGAATAGCTCAGTTCCACTTGGATAAACATAGTTTTTTAGGGGTGAATACAGTTAGAAGTTTCTTTTTTTTTAAATGAATACAGTTAGAAGTGGCAAAAATATAATAAAAGAATTGCAAACCTAAAATGGAAAACAAAAAGAACAGTTCCTGAACTAAGTGTATCAGTTATCCCACAACTTAATATACAAGTTCTTACTTTGAGTGCAGCTTCTCGGTTTCCAGTTGGAGCACTAGGACATATAGTTGTTTCAACGTTAATTGCCTGAACTATCCCTTTGTTCTTCAATCTTTCGGAAATAGTGGCTGCCAACTCAACACCAGAGTAGCCACAGCCAACAACAGCAACACTTATTGGGGATGAATCCTTAGCAAACTTCTCCCTTTCCAACATTTTTAGCTTTCTATCAACTCTCTGAACAATTTAAACCAACAGCAGCATTATAAATTAAATTGCACTTGTACATATAACAGCAAAGACATTAATGGGTATCGTTAATATTGTAAAGATCATAATCTGGCAGGTAAAAATATTATCTTTAGCAAACTTCCCTCTCAAACAATTAATATTGTAAAGAAATCATCACTACAAGGTGGAGAAAATTAGAAAGATATAGACAAATTTGGCCAGGCACACCAACTAGCAATAATCTTATTCTAAAGATCATAATCAAGTAAATGCTCTAAAGTTTTCTGTAGGTTCATGTTTTATTGAAGTTTCATCTGGGAAGCAATTTATTGAAATGATAAGTTTATGTTATCATCAATGTAATACTTCCATAGAAGCAATAGATATCTATATATACTATTTCTCCCTTCAGCTCAGTTAAGCAAAAATAGATATCTATATATACTATTTTTCCGTCAGCTCAGTTAAGCAAAACAAGCCTTGTCATCAAAGATCCACTAGTAAGATCACTGGCGAATGAAGGGAATGCAATATGCTGAAACTTTCTTGCATTTTATCGGATAATAATTTGTTCTGGGTACACATGCATTCATATATCAACAAAAGTTCTTCAGTATCAACAGAATATTGATATTCCAAACTGCCAAGATTAATGCAAATAAACATTACATGTGCATCATCCAAGGTTGAAAAAGGTAAGGCGTATTCAGCAGATCCAGGAACAACATCCAGTTTAGCTTCAGCTCCCAAAGCTAGAACAAGCCTGGCTGCCCAATTGAAGAGAGAAGATAACATCATCAAGAACAATTAAGAGATGAAAAGAATTCAAGATAAGCAAAGAAACAGAAGTATAATTGTAAAGTAGACAAAGAAAGAAAAAGTAGAAATGTGAACGGGGAAAGTTACGCAAATGCTAGTTTTGTAGGTATCAAGTATCAACTGTGTCATATTAGTTTTATGAGAAGAAGGTGATCTCGAAGAATCATCCCACATCACTATTAATTTTTAATAGCATTTGATGGTTGCATCTTGTAATGCTAATTCATTTACCACGTGTATAGGAGAGTCTTCAGGAATGCTTACGAGAAGATGCAATATGATGCAGCTAAAATACAGATATGCATGAATGACAACTTTCATTTGAAAGATCAATATTTACCTTGTGGCAAGAGAAGAAATAGGAACATCCATTGATAAGCTAGTTCGCAAAGGAACGAAAAATATTGAAATGAGCATTATTGGATAAAAGGAAACTCTACCAATCATATTCGATGACAATTCCACTTTCAAGATGAACAGTTCCGCCAATGTGTGTATTTCCAGCTGCCTTCATTCCTGTATGATATAGGTGATCGGAAGGGCGCAAAAGCTTTACTCTATCCTTGACGAACTGGATACTGGTGCTCTTCAGCAATTCTGTAAACAAAGGTGCTACCTCCCAGGCATCAACTTCTGTCATGAGATGAAAATGCACAAGAAAAAAATTTATGAATTTTTTTGAAGTGCAAAACATATTTTAAGTTGGATTGACAGAGGAGATTATCTAATTTCCACATATGTCCTACCTCCTGATAGTAGCTCGTATAGCATGGGCTTGAAAACAAATCGATCAGACTGGTCCACAAGCAGAACCTGATTCATTGTGATATATTTCAAGAGATATGTCAGCCAGCTAGCTCTAACATTAGATAGCATAAATTGCATATGAATATTGAGCAATATGTAAAAAAGCATAATAAACCCTAAATATTGCACAAGGAAACATAAACTGATACATGGAATTTAGATGGAAACCAATGTGCATCATATGCAAAGTAACAATAATGATGCAAGCAATAAATAAGAAATTGAAGTAGACAGTAAGAAACTGCTTAAACGAAATAAAAGACAAATTAACACAATATCAGTATGCCAAAGAACAATTAACCTGAGGTTTCTTATCATCGGGCCATAAAAGAGATTCCAACCTTAAAGCAGTATAAAGACCTCCAAATCCACCACCTAAAATGCAGACACGTGGCTTCTGAAAAATACAAGTGCCGATTCAGAAAAGTAACGAATTGATAAAAACCAACCATATCACCATTATTACACCTATTCGTCACCAGCATCCACAATTTTATATAATTCATGCATATGCATCTCAAATTTTTAATCATGCTAGTCAGAAATATTTCTTTACTTTGTAACAAGATAGAGGGGACAGTTCTTCTTTGATGCAGCTCATAAAGGGATGTGAGTGATATAAAATAGAAATATTACATTACAATTTTGTATGACTGCTTTTATTCAATCATATGCATGTTTATGCATCCTTTCAGCACCCACACATTCCTTCAACATCTAAAATGATCAGCATCAATTCAATTGCATGCCAATGGAAAAACAAGCATAGCTCACCTTCATAAGAAATCTTTTTGGATGAAGAGCAATATCAAAAACAAAGACAAAATGAGGTTCTGTTGGGATTTCCCCAGAATGTGGTTCACAAATTGCATAGGCTACCGATCACCTCGTCCTTGGGTGGTTTACGGTCTTAATTGCCACATAGGTGCTCATGGTTCAAATCTCGTAGAAGGCACCTGAAGATTTTTTTTTCCTGGGTTTACCGTACTCCAACTTTTCCTAATTTCTTCCTTGTACTAAGCCTTTGCTTGAAGAACCATTCTGTGAGGTTTCTTATTTCTTTAGAGGGAAAGGGTTAACGAACAAAAAGGTTAAGACAGAACAAATTACCCAATTACATTCTTAACTGCCACTCATTAATGATTGGTATGAAAATCTATTAATTACCAAATGCCAATCAAAATGAACAATGAAGGAAGACATCTAACAAAATTTTCAAAATAAATATAAGAACAAATAATTAAATTATGAGACACTGAAAAGACTGATATTTATATGTAAAGGAATGGACACATAATATTGAGAATGAACACAACATAAGTCTTTTTCTAACTGCAAACAAGAAACAAATCCTAGCATGTACAAAAAAAATTCTTGTAAGTGAAACATGTTCAACCTGATTATCTGGCCATGAATATGTTGGAATTTCAGTTTCACCATCTGCAGTGTGTCGAACAAACGTACCTTCTCCTCGACTTCCTAATTCAGTACCTGAATACAGCATCGATGGAGTTCCATTAAACATGGACCAATTCCTGACATGTTTACTTGCAGACTCGGAGAAATTTTGTCCCTTCAATGAATTTGTTGCTCCTGCTAAATGTTTATAAAGAAGACCACCTTAGAAACACAAAAAAGATATTTTTTTATGCTTGTTAACAATGTTTAAGTAAAATCATCCATCAATAACATCATAACATGTCTTTAAAACCAAGTCATAAGAAGCAAAGGGAAATTACAACAATATGCAAATCTCCATCAGCCTGAATCCTGCTAACTGGATAGAAGATTGTTAAGAATATAAAATATAAAGATTGTTCTTACTAACACCTTACCTAAAAAGGATTCTCGGTAGCACATCTAATTACAAATGACATCAGAATAAGGTTGAAAGATCACGAATTTAAATCCTGACAAAGCTCATATTAAAAAATAATTTTCTTCTTTAGTGGTGTAGACTAGACCAAAGCTGTTGACAGCCGAGACGGAGTATTAAGAATATAAATATAAAGATATCACTCTTCTTAATAGCATATTCAACTTAATAAAGATCCTCATACATTTGACTGAACCAAAAATACTTCCGCTCTTATTTTGACCACAAGAAAGTAGCCATATGGAGGTTTAAATTAACAAGTTCCACCTATCTCCCTTTCTGAGTATCCATATGAAAACTAAGCTAACTAACATGAACTACCAGATCATAACTCAATTGCAATCTTAACATGAAGTTGATATGGTTTATAAACAATTACAAGGCAACAAAACCACCACTTGGTCATGCGTCCAGGATTCACAGAATGGGACTTTGACCACAAGCTACTAAATGAACAGCAACTACATGGCAACGCTTAGAATTCGATGTAGTCTAGGGAAAAAGAAACAGAAATTCTACATGTACATCTCGGGGTTAAGACAAAAGTTGCACCTTTGAAGTTTTTAGGGGTGCCATTTGACGCCCGAGTTCGCGGAGAGCGAGAGCAGCAGAGCCGTCTGCTGTTCGCCAGCAAAACCCTTGCGCCGACGCCATTCGCGGTCGGTGCGAGGGCAGCGGAGCGCCAACCCATCGAATGGCTCATCGGACGTTGACGGGAAAGAACGGAAACCTAAATTTGATAGGATTTCCGGTTAAATTTGGGAGGCTGGAAGCCCAAGAAAGCACAGACAGGATGCTGTTCGCCTGCAAGGCCACGTACGCTTCCAAGTATTTTGAGATAAATAGGGAAAAGAAGAAAATTGGATTATATGTTGATAGATTTTTTCAAATAATTTTATCAGAAGAAAATCGAGAATATTCGTAGGTGTAATTTTTTTACCCAAAAAATATGCATATTTCGCGGCTAAAATATTATGCTTATTTCTAAGAATTAGTAATAAGGTATATATACTCAATGGTTAAAACTTTTGTGGATTATATATTGTCACGGTAGACGATTATCGCATTATATATCAACATTATTTAATAAAAAGATTGTATACATTATCTTATTTGTTATATATAAGTAATCTGTCCAAGAAATTATATTATTATATATATACACACACATATATCACAAAATACTCTTTATAAATATTATCAAGATGAAAAATCTACATTATTAAATTAAAACTTATAAACTTAGATCATAAATTAATGTATCAAGTAATCAATACATTTAAAATAAAATAATAACACAATAATTATAATTAATAAAATTATTATTTTAATTAATAATACTTATAACTAATAATATAATTGTATTCATAATATGATAATAATTATATAATATTATATTATACATAATAATAATAATATTATTATTAGTATTATTATTATTTATTTTATTTATTGTTGTTGTTATATGGTATATTTTATTGTGCTATATTTTATTTGTGAAAATTTAGAATGACAAATATGTAAAATAAATATAGTTAACATTGTCACTTGAGCGATAATAGGAAAAGACACTACTCCTTTTTAGTAATTGGGTTAATATTGCATAAGTAATTTGTATTGTTGTTAATCTAATATATCAAGTAATTTTAAATCAAAATTATTAATAATTTAAAAATATTATCTATAGAAAACGTCTCATGAATAATATCTAATTATATATATATTCAATTTAAGGAAGGTGAAATTTCAAAAATTACGTTAATAATTCAAAATATATATAAAAGGAATTGGAAGCACGACATATCATTTTTACAATTATTACTATTATTTCAGCCACTACTCGACTTGAGATTTAAAACCATTATTATCTAATTAAAGCTGACAAATAGATCAAAATTGTTTTAGATGTAGGAAGAGGTTGAGTTCTCGCAAATATTGCATAATCACTAAATCAGTAAAAAAAAACATTGCGTTTGGAAAAAAAAATCACATAATCCTTTAACATTATTTAAGCGTTATGGATAGCCCACCAGTTGGTTTTACAGGCCCATGTAGCCTTACGGTTTTTTTACGAATTCGAATTAAGAAAACAAGGCCGAAAGTAACAATCTATGAATTCTATTATTTAAGAATTCTCGTGAAATCGAATTTCTTTCTCATATTTTAAAATGCACTAGTAATATAATATTTTCGTTCGAATAAAATTCTTATAATCTATAAAAATCTCATTTTCTCTCGTACTCGTATCAATCTAATATTACTAATTCAATATTTATATTTAAAATAAATATTTTTTTTAACTTCACTAAACGAACTAAATAAAATATCATAATCCTTCTTTCTAAAAAATATGATTAACAGAAATATATTCTTAGAAATTTAAATATTTTCATCAATATTATAAGTATGAATCAAACACAATAAGATATCTCCTAATATTATATGTGGTTTGCGTGTTTCCACATTTTTATGTACTTAAATTCTATCTTGCAATGTTATTAGAGACACTAAATAATGCATAATACAACAAACTTTATGTTTGTTCGAACAAAATTATGGTATCTTGTATCAGTTTTTTTTTTTGGCAAGAAGATGGATTTTTTCCCCTAATTTTTTTTTGGTAAAAAAAATAATTTGGCAACCTAAGGTAAACTAAACTTGGATTCATAAACTCAATTAATTCATAACATTCTCTTCACTATCTTCTAAAAAAATTATTTAAAAACAAAATGGTCCTTAAAAGAGGGAAGGAGAGGTCCACCCCACTTTGTGAGAATTTTAAATTATTTATTTAGATGTTTTTGTGATCCAAAGAAGAGAAAATTTAGTTGCGTTGAGGACTATGAAGGAAAATAATTAAAACTAAGACTTAAAAGATCATATAAGTATGAAATGAAGTTTGAAGATTAATTTGTTCAATTTACTACGAAATAAAAGCAGCCCTGGTGCTAATAAGAAGGTCATGCTTTACAATTAGTTTGTTGGACGAGTAACTCAACAACTAGAAGTTTAAATTTAGAAAGTACGAGATAATGAAGTTGGAATACCGTGAATGTATCAAAGTAAAAACAATTAAAGATTGTGTTTTGCCGTAAAGATCTCAGATTTATAAGAAAATTGTAAATTTGATTGTAAAATCTTTATATATTAAATCGTAATGATGATTAAATATATAAAGATCATAAAAAAATCAGATTTTGATAATTTTGACTTTAGTAAAAGATGTAAATAATTAACTGGTTGGATGAATAATTGAAAACATCCAAATTTAAATTTATAAAGTACGAAAATAATAATAGTTTTTTTTAACATTATTTCTGTAAACTATATGTTAAAGAAGTTAGTACCTTGGATACTGAAAAAAGTCTAGTTTATTGTCATTCGCATGATTGCATACTTACGTCTATAGCTACAAACACATCACATCAAGTGTCATATTCCATATTTTTTGGCCCCAAAAGGAGGACATCTTAAAATGATATAAGTATATGACAACACTCTAATAAAATGTTTTTGGGAGGTTCAAATGAAATGCTTTTTCCCACATTTTGTTATGGGCCACAACAAAAAAAAAATATTAACTTTTTATATTGTTGAGAGAGAGGAATGGCAGCATGCTTTTTTTTTTTTTTGAAAGTAAGTATTATCTATTAGAGTAAATCCCAACTGAGTCGTGATACATGATATTGAGGAGTTCCGGCGGAAGGTCCTCCTCCAAAAAATGATTGACGTTTCCCAAACGTCCAAAATGTGCCAAAAAATCAGCTGCCTGGTTCGTCTGTCTATAGCAGTGATTAATCGCAAAATTACAAAAAGAGGAAATGACATCAAATAGATCGTTCATAATATTTCTGATTCTCCATGGGCACTTCCTTTCACGTCGTGTTATCTGAACTAGGATTTGTGAGTCCGTTTCCGCAATGATATTATCAACGCCCAATTGTTTGCACCTATTTAGTCCTTGCAGCAACGCCCAAGCCTCAAGTTCCAGTATGGAATTAGCTTTATATGA
>LTAE01009844.1:0-20385 GCA_001647135.1 Pontederia paniculata
CCCCCCCCCCCCCCCAAAGAAAAAAAAAAGAATGAAAACTTGTTTCTAAAATACAAACAAACATATGAATTGAAAATAAATGAAATGAATGATACCACTTTCTTTGACCAATATTGGAAAATTCAAACTATCTTATCCGTTTCCTTGTACTTGTGGTCACGCTTTGCATAAAATTCTTGTGCCCTTCTTTCTCCGTTCAAAACACTCGGACAATACCAACAGTTTGTATTGCAATATCCGAATATTTCTCCACCACATATTTGATTAAATTTATTACAAAGGGCCTCTTTCCAAACATCCACATCACAAAATGATTAATCTTTTAAGCTCAATCAGATGGCTTGTGCCAAAAGAAAATTAATAGGAGTTTTGTTATCCAAAGTGATTAAAAAAAATAATACCATCAAGTCATTAGTGATTTGTCTCTTGTTTTTTTTTTCTTTTATTGACCAATCTTATTCTTTCCTTTTAAGCAAAAGCTCTCTTCCATTTTGCACCATCTACTAAAATTAAAATTATTTGGTGAACTAATTCTAGAAGTAAGCATTTAAGAGCAAGTTCTTTATTCTTATTTTGCTTTTTATTTTAAAAAAATCACAATCTTGATACTTATTTACGTTTCTATTTAAAATGTTAATGCAATAAATTCAAACTTTTGGTATGCGTTGTTCTATTTATAAATATTATTATAATAAAAAAAATTAAGGTTTATTATTTATGTTAAGCGATATTTGAAAAATGATAAATTCATCATTTATTACAATTATATGAATAATTATTTTTTAATGCTACTGAATCGCGCGTGGAATGGCTCGGAGGTGACTCACACAAATATTAAATTCAAATTTTTCAATATTTAACATTGTAAAGAAAATATAAATAATTGGGTTGCTTAAATAGATAATTGAGTTTGTTTTTGTATTTTTTGTTATTCAACATCTTATATAATTTAAGGATTAATTAAAGTTCATCAAATAAAGTTAAATCTTTAATTTATCAAATTGAATTGCCTACAATTATTAATCCCACGAATTACTAAAAACCACGGCTTCCAATATCCGCGGTTAACTAAACCGTGTGCTATTGCTATTTATCTATTTATTTATATGTTATAGTTTCCAAGTTCCTATTTGGAGTCTTTTTAGGGTTTTTTATTTAACCAATTTGACCTCTCCAACGGGTTGCGGTTGCCTCTCGTCTCTTCCTTCGCCTCTCTCGTCCGAAACGCCGAGACCAAGAAATCCCCAAATCTCCTTCTGGAGCTCCCTCCCTTCATCACATGGCTTTGTGCTCCTCCGATCGATTCCATTCCTCGATCTCGAACTCCTTCTGCGCCAATTCCTCCTCCCTAGCAGTCTGTTCTCGCTGTACCCTCGTCTTCCCCCCGGTTTCGATTTGGATTCATCGCTGAAACCCCCGATTCTTGTACGTTTCCCCGAGCCTCCGCCATGGGTAGAAGTAAGTATTTTTCTGCAACGTGACTTGATCTTGCTTCGAAAGATTCGATTTTGCTGTCGGATTTAGGTCAAATTGGCACTTTTGATCGGTTCGGGTTCTGGATTTGAGTTTTGAGGCGTTGATGGTGTTGTTTTCTTTTTTTTTTCTTTTTTCAAATTACGGACAAAAGTTTGCATTTTTGACGGAGGAGATTTTTTTTCTGCGGTATTGGTTGCAGGCAGTAGGCGTAAGGCTGGTGGTGATCAGTTTGACAGTAGTGATTCTGATAGCGTAAGCTCCACTTCGACGGCCATGTCGGATCTCAACCTGGCTAACGAGACTGAGTTCGTCAACTCGTTAGACTTCCAGCTGGAAAAGAATCTGGATGCTCTGTACGAAAAGAGGTGCCTTTTTCCTCTCTTTTTTCTAGCTCTCATAATAAGCTTCATTGAAAAACCATTATCGACTAGTTAATCTTGTCGAGGTAATTAGTTACTTTCCAACCTTGTTTCTGAGCTGGAATACAGAAATAATTCGAGTTTTGGTACACATTATTCATTTCTCAGAGGGGATTACACATTATTTGTGGATGGGGACTACACATCCCTCTTTTGATCGTGCCATGATATTTTGGAGTTTGATTCTTAAAAAGAGAGCTTAATTTTTTTTCTCTCTATTAAGTGGGGTTGCATTTGCGTTAACCATGTCGAAATTTGCGTCGAAGAAACCTTGATCACATAATAATATCAAATGTATAACATATATAGTCTTAAATAGTTCCTGCAACTCTTTTTGCTTGGTGATTTATGTTATATAGATAGCACAATAAACATCATATGATGATTCACTGGTCTCATTAAAGGGCATAATATTCTTGAGGCAATACTGGTCTACATATTCTTGTTACATTAGAATTAAAAGATTAAAGGATTAGCATCTCATCCATTCGTTCACTAGTCTCTCGGCTATAGCTACAATATTCTCCACATATGATCTCTCCCCTCAAAATGTGCATCCATCGCGTTGGAGCCACATAAACCATAGGAAAGCAAATGATGTTATATATGATGATCTTGACTCCCACCATGCCTGAAAGAGTTCCAAAAAAATTATGTCGATTGAGTGTCAATCCACTTGCATCCTGCTCCATGTCACACTTCTGTAGCCACCAAACATTCAAAAAATAGATGATCAATGCTCTCTTCATAATTATTACGAAAGGAGCACGTCGTGCTAGCCTCTTGCACCCATCTTTGGATATAGAATCTTGTAGGTAAGCGCCTTCTTCTCAGCAACCACACAAAAATCTTCAATCGTTGTTGGATCCGAAGCTTCCATATCATGCTGCAATCCATTCTCAAATCATTATCCTCCAATCTATTATCACTAGCCAGAATTTTGAAAATTTTCGTGACTGAAAACTAACCTTGAGACCATATCCAAGAGTCTATTTGGGAAGGATCTGGAGCTTTGCCTTCAAGTCTTCCCATCATCATGAGGAAGTCCTCCAACCGTTGGTTCAAGAGGTTAGAGGCGAACTGAAGACTCCAAACTTCATTAGGTAGTAGATTCCCCGACAAAAAATTAGCCACCATAACAAACTTCTCGGGTATTATCGTATGTAATATTGGAAATTGCATGACAAGAGGCTCCGCCGATGCCCATATTTCCTTCCAAAATCTAAATCCATTGCATGACCCCAAATGGACAAATCCTTGCCCTTGTAATCACTGAAACAACACTCAGCCAAAAGGATGAAGCTCTTTGTGGGATTATTAGCCAGTTCTCCCAAGATTGCGAGTGACCATGGCAAATCTCTATCATAGATGACTAGATGCCAACAATGTTGCCCATTATCCGGGGCACCCATTTTGCAAGAAGGGTTCGTTCATTTCTTTAGTGGACGGATTCCCAAGCCTCCCTATGATGTTGGTATGGAAACTTCATCCCATGAAACCAGATTTAATCCTCTCCCTATGACGCCATGATGTTGTCAAAGAAAACTTATAATAATATCAATACGTCAAATCACTCCATCGGTCATCCTGAACGTTGACATGTAGTAAACTGGAATTGATGGCAAAACTGATTTAATTAAAATCAGTCATCCACCTCTAGATAAAAGTCTCGAGCTCCACCCATTTAGACGCCGTTCAACACGTTCCACAATGGGGTTCCAATCTCGGGTGAGGATTCTCCTATCTGAAAGTGGAAGCCACAAGTATGTGAGCGGCAAGCTGCATATGGTTGTTCATAGTTTCATAGAGCATCTATGTGCCATCACCTCATCCATGCTGAATGGAACAAATGACTACTTCAAGTTGTTTATGCATAGTCCTGAGAAGTCGCCAAAAATATCGATGATAATAAAGATCCTTCTTGCCGCCTCACTTGATCATTCTATAAGGAAAATAGTAATATCAACATATTGTAACAATGATACATTGATTTGTTGTTGCAGAAAGCTAGATATGAAACCCACTTCACATGTTGAGAAAATGCATCTGGCAAGGGCGTCCACTGCTAAAGCGAAAACCATTGATGTCAATGGACAACCTTTTCAGACTCCTCTTAAAACATCTACCTATTTGTCCGCCACTAATTATAACGAAGAAAAAAATGGTGCATGCGCACCGTTTCATCCGAGAAATCCATAAGGGAGGGAAGGCATTGTGCTAAAGGGATCTTCACAAGAAATTTCAAACCAAAAAATTATAAGCTTTGGAGAAGTTCACTTTTTAAAGAAAGCCTTGTCTACTGGAACATTTCCAAGAATCTGCAATTTTTGATGCCATTGTAAAAGTGCCAGTTATAGGTCGGCCAAAAATAAAAGCAATTTAAACCTGGATGAATCAGGAAGTCAAGAACCCCTCGCAATCGGTTTGCTAGAACTCTTGCCACCAGTAGGTATACGACGATAGATAGAGCGATGGATATGAAGTCTTCCACTAGCTCAATAAAGTGCTTTAGGAATGAGAAAAATGAAAATTTTTGTTTAGCCTCTCAAAACCTCTATTTGAGGAGGCGAACTCTTATATAATTGCCATGACATCTTTGCCCACCACTTGCCAAAACTCTTGAAAGAAAAAAACACTTATCCATCTGGACTTGGAGCATCCTTCACTCTTGAGATTGTTTAAAATGCATAGCACCTCTGTCTCAAAGAATGGTCTAATAAGATTGTTTGCAATATCTGATGAGAGACAAGGAATTCGACTCCCGTTGCACCTCCAGGTTGTCGTCATCTTGCGAATGTTCGAAAAATAATCACCCATTGACACTCCAACCTAATCTCGTCCATTGTATTCGTCATTGTCAACCTTGAGTTGGTTAGTTTGTTCTTTGGCGTCCACTTGCGTATAAGTGAAAAAATCACGGTATTTGAATCGCCCTCTTGGCTCTGTCGTGATCTTAGGCGCCATTGGACCTTAGTTTTGTGATCTTCCGTCGCCACCACTTCCTGCAATTTCCTTCGTATTTGCAGCTCCGTGGCTAGAAGCAACCGATCATCCTCCAATCTGTCCAGCGAGGATATATTAATCAAAGCATCATTTCTTCTCTTTTCCAGGTCCTCCTTTACTTGCTCTTTTGAACTCTCATAGCCAAGTTTTAAGATTTTTAAGTCTATCATTTAGTGTCCTCGTAGCTGAGATTGAAAGTGGCGTTCTGTGCAATTGCTCAGCTACGTTTTCTTTAAAGCCGTCTTCGAGAAACCATGACTTTTCGTATTTAAAATAAGAAACCAAAGCTTCCATATCAATGGAGTATGATCTAAAAATGGTCGCTCCAAAGCCTTTAATCCTGCTAGTGGATAAGCTTCTAGGAGTTCGACAGAACTGAGGAACTTGTCCAATTGGACCTTGCACTTGCTGAAGAGTCAAAGCATGAACTTTTCTAAGTATATCTACAATTTGAAAGCAGGAAATATGTCAAGCCATGCTCATCAATGAAGTCCCGAAAGGCCTGTATCCCAGTATCTCTCTCCCTTCGTTGCATCGGTCTGTCTTCTATCTCCAAAGTCATGTTGAAGTTCCCTCCTACAAGCCACGGGATATTTGTAAGATCTGACCGCATAATTCACATCTCCTCCCACATCTCCCATCTTCATTTTGAGGGCCATATACACAAGACCAAGAATCTTGCCCCTTCGGTACTTCGGGAAAGAACGACATAAATTGAATTGGAAGCCATATGAACTGGCCTTTTTTCTAAACACTTCCTCCCGCCATCCGATTAAACATCCCTCTGACGACCAATAGCATATAGAACTTCGTAGTCATTCAGAATGTTCCCACCAATCTGGCGACATATTTGCTGATCACAACATGTTAATTTTGTCTCTTGTAACAGTGCCACATCCACACCTCACATCTTTATATATCTACCTAAAGATGATCTTCTTTCCCTATCGCCCAAACCCCTCGTATTCCAAGTTATCACTTTCATTTGATAATGTAAGATCCCCTGTCGCCATTGATCTTGTGAGGACATCCAGGGGTTCCTGCATCTTCATTTTATTCTTTCTTGGCCTTCTTTTGATTTTAATTATGTTGGCTATTAGTTCTGTCTCTAATAATCTGGCAACATCTTGGCCAAATGATTTTGAAAAATCATTTGCTGCATTACAGAAGGGAAGTCAGCTGGACTGGCTCCATATTTGCCACTGGAGTTTTACATACTAAAGTTTCATATTCAATCTCCTCCAGTGTGGTCTCACCCACAGCTGCACCTGGGTTTGGTTTAGAGGAACCCATCACTGAGTCTGCTTATTTGTCCCTAGACTCGCCATCGGACCCAAAGTGATTCTCTGATCCTGGATGAACACGTGAATGGAGTATACAGCCAGGCATCAAAATCAATGGTGTCTAATTTTTTTTTTTTTGAGAGGGATCAATGGTGTCTAATGATTCATCACATAAATCCACATATGGCATAGCTTCTTTCCCTTTCCTTTTACATTCACTCTCTTTATTTGGAAAGTTTGAGTTTGGCTACATCAGGACCCCAACTTGTTTTTGCTCAGTTTCTTGCTCCTGGATGTTTCCTAGTTTTGGTGGCTGCACCATCAAAGGGATTAATGTGGCATTTTCTGTTTGTGGTGAAACATCAGTTTCTTGCTCCTAGATGTCTGCTGACTTTTCGATAGGTGGCTGCACCATCAAAGGGATTAGTATGGGATTTTCTGTTGGTGGCTGAATGCATGGAATCAGAATTGCATCTCCAGAATGGCTCAACATCTTCGGCGGATGTTTCAGGCGCCATTGTTGCATTATATTCTTTGGTACCGGCCACCGATGCATTATCTTTTTTGGAATTGAACTCACATTCCTGGCCACCACATCACACCATGATCTCTGGCTTGTCTATTTATTGGTTACAAGGAAGGAAACCTTGTAAGAGAACCCATCACTTCCCAACAGAACTCTTCCAGGTGGCACCTCTTGCCCTGTGTTGAACAAGATTTCTGCATGAATGTCAGAAACATCGTCGACATCAAGGGATGTGAACGAAACACCAAGAAGCGTGGCAAATGGCGAAACCACCTTCGCAATCACTTTCGTGCACCAAAGGTGTAAAGGAACACCGACAATTGAGATATATGAATCGATCTCGGTGATGGCTTGCCCCCTTCAGCCGTCAGCCAACGCTTACAAGACAAGATTCCATCATTCTCAAACTTAAGCAATGTGCCAATTCTCTTCTCCAACCCCTCTGCAAAAGAGCTCCGTAGTAATATTGATGAACTAGACAATAGTGCTACATGGATGATTCGCCGACTTCTCCATCTCATCAAGAATTTCCGTATAAAGGACATTGAGTCGTGGCAGTTCACCTTTCATCATCCTTCCAACCACACAAGAGCGAAGGATGTTAAGGTTCCGCTTGATCATCGGACTCCATGGTGCACTGATCTTCGGTCTGTTTCTCACATTCTTGACTTCCTCTTTTGTTTTGTGTAATCCTCACGCCATGTTGCCCTGTTTTCTCTCGCTTCTACTTTTTTTCCAATCTTCGAGCGTTCTTTGCCTGACGATAGGACATCATGATTGGGTATGTCCTAGGCCACCACGCTCGAGGCATTTGATTTGGTCTCTAGTCTTTTTGGAGATGATCCAGTTCCAACATCTATAACATTGCATTTGTTTCCTCTTCATTTGGTATCGATGCTGGCCAGAACGTCGGTGTCACACCAGTTGCCAATCCCCTGATTGCTTGTTTTCCTTTGGTGGCTCCTTTGGGAGAGATACTCCGGAGATGGGCGGTTGTGGCTCCAGCTAGAGAAAGTCCCTGGTCGACGATCATTGGCCTCATTAATGGAGGAAGGGCTACCGTCGATGATATTCTCTCCCATTTAGTCCTCCTGGCTTCAGAAACTCCTTATCTTGGAGGATAATGATTATATGATGCACAAAGGAATTCCATAAAAAAGAGACAGATAACAATGTGTCCAGTGTTTCAGAGGCCACTACGGAAGGCTGATAGTTATCTTTCTCTTACTGATATGAACGACATTCTGCTCATTGCGAGTGATAATTATCTTTCACAGAATGCAAGTAAATTTCTTTATCTAGTTGGGGTTGTCTAATTAACAAAGAACTTTCCATTCAGAGTTTTTTTTGCTTAATTAGTTCAGTAATTTAGGGTTATGCTTATACTTTCAAACTATATGTTACGGAAAATGTGAACATATGATTTCTTATATTCTGCATTAGTGGCTTTGACTGGGCTGGATTGTAATAATCATATGCATTATATTTTGTTCATTGGTTTCCTTAACAGTATGTACTGTATTTTATGGTCATTCCTGATATTAGCATTTTGTTGGATGTGAGATATTAGCATTATTTATTGGATTATAAATATTTGGTTTAACTTATCATGTGTTGATCTTGGTGTTTTATAGTTTGCTTACTTGGCATCAACATAAATTCACTTTGCTTTGATACAAGTTATTTCCTTCTTTTTCCTAAATAGAGCTCTTTGCTTGATGTAGGGGATCCACAAGAGAGACAGCTTTGATAGGGCTTGTTGAAGCCTTTGAAAATCAAGTACTTCTTCAATTTGTCGAAAAGAAGTGAGTTTTATTTAAGATTGGCTTGTTTCTTGTTTGGTTTTGCTGAATATTACGATCATCAAGACCTGACTTTAACCATCATATTGTACAAAAGGCGAATAGAAGAACCCTACTTTTTGATAATCTCAATAAAGAGTGTTATGAATATCAAATTCCTTGATATCAGATGTTTGATCGACATTAGTGAAACCCTAATTACATCTATGATTCGAACTAGGTGGCCTGTTTTCTTCTTTGCACAATTGGTATATATATATTATTTACATTTGTAACAGTGCTTATTCTTCGTCTTAATTTCATAACTTCTCCACAAATTTGAATTCCCTTTTAAATGAGCCTGAACAACTCTACCATTTTTAATGAAGTTCGATGGTTTTCCTCCTGGTAGACATTCTTTTTGTTGTCGAAAAAAGAAGACGAATGGTTATGCTATTTCTTGATAGTCTTTTAACTCCTTGAGCTATAGTAACAGAATATCATTTGTCGTAATAAGTTCATAAATATTGAACACATATACTATTATATATCCTTTTTTATTTCCACTTTCAGAGTAGCCTTTTCATTGATGATATCCTTATAAATCTATAAAAGCTATGTTTTTCATCAGATGCTCCTGGAGGATTTGATGGCTAATTTTCACTTCTGTTTCAATTTCGGCACCGTTCTTTTATACATAAAAAGGGCCACTGTCACAGTAGCTTTTGGTTTATGCCACCAAAGTTTGTTTCTTAAAAATCAATAACAATCTCCTATTTTTTTTGGATCTTTGACCTTAGTATCAAATTTCCAATACAATTTCTTTGTATCTGGCATGAATACTAGTTTTCTGATTTGTATGTATGTTTTCTCTGACTTGCTACAGATGTGTCACACTTCTGCAACAGTATATTAATTCCATGAAAAGAGGTTCCACGAGGGAGGCTGCTTTAGCTTCTCGTGCCATTGGTACTTCTCAAATTTTCTGTTTGCCTAAAAGTTTGATGCAAAACATTTTTTCTTTTGAGAAGATTCATGTTTACATTTGTTTTATGGAACAACTTTTTTGCTTGCTTTGAAGGATTACTCGCCATCACTGTGGGTGCTGGAAGTACTGCCCATGAAATAATGGAAGAATCACAATCTCAACTTTTTCAGGCCCTTATATCTGGGTCTGATGCAGCAAAGAAATCTTCTGTATTTCCTAATTCCTAACTTCATCTTTAGCTTCTCATTTTGCATTTTAATAATTTTTAAACTTGTCTAAATTGTATATTGCAGGTAATGGATTGTCTAGCTGTTGTTACTTTTATTGGTGCTAATGACTTGACAGAAACTGAGACGTCCCTGAAAACCATGTGGCAAGTTATTTATCCCAAGTCAGGACCTAATGTAAGTTGTCATGCTATTTGTTACAGTTGACTGCCTCAAATTCTTATTGTATATTTCAAATTCATGTCTGCTAAACTCGTATTCTGATTTTACTTTTCTGTTCTAACTTCAGGTTGGAAATGTCAAGAAGCCTCCACCTTCTCTACTTGCAGCAGCTATATCTGCATGGACATTTCTTCTGACAACAATTGGTGGCTGGAAAATTAATCCTGAGAACTTGAAGGAGTATGTCAAAGAGAAGTTTAACATCCTTTTCTCAAATAGATTCTTGGATCTCAAGAATGATTTTTTTTGTTTTAAATTATTTCTTTTAGGCCAATTATGTTCCTGTCTACTCTATTGGAAGACAATGATCGTGCTGTTCGTATTGCTGCTGGTGAAGCATTGGCTGTTTGCCTAGAGTTAGGAATATTTGGCATGTCCTATAGAGAAGACAGTAGCACTGAAAATGCTGATGACATTGATAAGAAACGAGTGTACATGCAGTCACTAAAAGCAAAGATATTAGTTCAAGCTAATGACTTGTCCTCTGAAGCTGGGGGCAAAGGCACAGACAAGAAAAACCTCAATGACCAGCGAGACTTGTTTCAGAAAATTTTGGATTATGAAAAGGTACATTGTTCTTCTTTTTGGAGTCAGTTTTCTTATGTTGTCTCAGCGTTTGTCCTCTAAGACCATATCTCTTGTTAGTTTGGAGAATGTCCAGAAATTTCATTAAAGATCTCAAGCAAATATGGTGTTTTGAGGACTTTCACATGGACCCAAATGATACAGGTAGGCCGATTGTACATCTGTTTTTCTGTAGCATTTACTTGAAACTTTTACTGATCTAACATTTTGTTTGGCAGTTGAACTTCTTTAAACGTTTTCTTGGTAAAGGTTTTCTCAAACATGCACAGGTATATCAACTCATTAGTCTGATTAAATGGAATACTTGCTGTAGTATATTTTAATATATATTCATCTTTCTTTCTTTTGTGCAGGACAATGAGCTTATTCATGAAATTTTTGATTTTGCACAAGATAAGAAGGGAACCCTTTCAAATAATGAGAAGGTAGATTTCTACCTTTTACTTCATATTATCGTCTTCCAGCAATGTAGTTTTTCTATCATGTGCAGGATATCCTTCGAGTTACAATACGAGGATCTTCACTTTTTTATTCATTTGATTCTACGATACTTTGAGTTGTGGAGTATTTATAATTTGTTAAGTTGCTTGTTCATCCTTTACTCATGACTAAATAATGAAGGAGATATCTAAAAGTGATTGGTTCAAATGGTTAACTGTTTTAGACATCCATAAAAAGATGTCAGTGATTGGATCTCGGGTAACATATTTGTTGGGAAGAGATAAAATGAATCTCGGGTAACATATTTGTTGGGAAGAGATAAAACCGTAATACTCCCATCACCAATTGCATTAAGCAGAGTCTATTAGGCTTTCCGATACCAAAGTTTGTAACAGAGAAAATAATAAAGATGATCAAAATCAAACTTCTAAAAGCCATTGCAAGTTTAAGTACTTGATGAAACTATATCTTTTATCAGTTATAATTCATGTTTGCCATTATTTCCAATTTTTCTCTAAGCTCTTTGGTGAAAACAGTTATTTTCCACATTTCCTTTCTGTCTGCAATCTCCATTTCTGCATCAAATCCAGAAATTGTTTGTGATATCTTTACTTATGAAGGCATTCTAGTTTCACTTGAATCTATATAGGGTTAGATCTTGTGGACATGTTCTCTCAATGCTGGAGAACTATTGAAGATTAGTAGTAGTTGGGAAAGCTATAGGACATAATAGTTGTAATGTCGCCGTGATAGGAATTTGGGTGTTGCATCCTCAGCTGATGCATAGGGAGCACCTCATTTTATGCATCCCCACAAATGATGTGTGCGATTTTCAATCAGTTCGTCCATGCTCTTTGGGCATGATTAAATGTCAGTCCTATATATATATATATATATCAGATTTTTGAACACCATGGACTGACTCAATACAATGTTATTCTGCTGGGTTTTCGTGTTTCTTTAATTATTTGAAGACCCATCTTCTTTCCGGTGCAGAAAATATTCAGGTCAGAAGATGACAAAGGGCGGACTCAGAAGATGAATAAAGACCGTTGGCTGGCTCAGGAAAGGAAGCGTGGTTACCTGATTTCCCAAGATGCATAGTTCAAAGCCAACTGCGGGCACGCAGTTCCGCTGCTGTGCGATTTATTCTGTTTGTGGATTACTTCGCGTAGTAGTCTGGTGGATGATTTCATCATTTGGTTTTGCCATCGTATTAGTTTGAGCAAATGTTTGTACCCCTTCATCCTAGATAAAAACTAAATATCATGATATTATTTAATTCATAATAACGCCTTTTCAATTGTGAGAGCGTTGTTGCCTCAAATTCTTATGAATTGAGCTTTATACAATGTGTAACGAACTTTATACCCTTCATATATAGTTTGTTTCCTGTCAATTTTATGCTTCTATTTATGTTTCTTTTTTCAGTAGTATTATGTTTCCATTTATTGATTTACGATATCTTGTGCCTTTGCGCAACCAACCGTCGGATTTATTTTCGATTACCTTCTTTAAATTATGACTTCTCCTATACACTTCAATAAAAAAATTCTCATTTCTTTCATCGTTAAATTTTCTTTATTTTTTATTTTACATTTATTAGATTACACTTTTAACATTTCTTTCTCATTCACAAACAAAACAAAAAATCTGCAAAAGCTTTGGACGTATAAAAAGTAACAGAACAATCATAAAATTAAAGCCTCCTTTTGTTTTTGAAATATTTTTTTCTTTTCTTTACAAATAATGATAAACGGTACAACTATAATAATTGAATAAATAGAAGTAAATGGAGCTAGGCGAAAACTTGACATGAATAATTTATTAATTCAAGATTACAAGCGAAAGTAAATCGATTTAAATGAGATAAATGAAATTGATATTTTTTTTGTTGTTTAATAAATTAAACGGGCTCCTCATGGACTCGATCGATCGGGCTTTGACCGAACATCAGATTGGCTCACTTGGCCTCCTATTTGATCGGGTGAAGACGAGGCCACAAAATGAACTTTTAAGCTTGTCCAACTCCTTGAGATCAATCAAATCTTTAGGGGACCAAATTTATAATTGGGAAATCCGGATAATGCCTGTTAAGTTAATTTTAAAAGAATATATTTTCTATTTTTTATACTTATTATATTTCTGGATCTATCTAATTTTACTCTTCTCGGTTTTCACTTTTGTTGGTTCTTTGTTATTTTTTCCATTTCTCATTACATCAATAAAATAATACAATAACTTAAATATATCATTATTTTCTGATACAAATTTTAATATAGTTTCACTTTTTCCTATATTTTTATTTTATTATTTCACTTTTCCTCTTTTTCATTACATTGTTAATAAAACAAAATATAATTAACAAGCAAAGTACTTTTTCTTTATTTATTACCCAGGGCAACCAGTGATCAGAATAATTATCTTTTCTTATTAATAATGCTATTTTATTAACTAATTAACTAACTAACTAACTAACTAATATATATTATATATATTATTAATAACTACTTGTATTTAAATATTTGATTTATTTAACGGACGAATATCATTTGGATATCAGACAAATGGCTCGCATTTGCCTCGTTATCCATTAAAGCTCGACAATTCATTGGCCAAGTTTCAGCCAAATTCGAATGGACATACCTGTTTTCATTATCGGACCGGCTAAGCACATTGGTAGTAACACTACAAGGGAAGGAAAGTAAATTGTCACGTTATTTATTATTATGTTTATTTTGCTGTTGGGGGAGTTTGAGTTACAAGAATCAAATGGCTCATGTGCCAAGTCTTTAAGTAATAATATATTTGATTTTTTTTTGGATTCCGAATTCACCATGAACTTTTTCAATCATTATTATTTTTTTAAAAAAATTCTTTGTTATTACACTCATAATTAAGTAGTTAAGAAAATCGGGAACCTGTTTAGTCTCCTATTTAACGTGATTAAGCACTCCTAATACTAGTTAAGTTTTTCAATCTTGCCATGTTAGTGAATAATATGCTGACTAAAGTTTTTTCGCCCCTTATATGATTATATATTATATGCATGCATGTAGAATTAATAAAGTAAGCATTTGCATTCCCATAATAGATTGAAGACGTAGTCCATGTTTCCTTCGATCGTCGTCTTAAGATTCATGTTATTAAATTTGACGATTTGAGAAATCGAATAAGAAACTGTTAGCTTCCATCCATCTGGGATACACTTCAGCTAACAGTGTCAACAAACTTGATTGTTTGAGATCCGTAAAAACGTTGGTGTATTAACCCATTTCTGTAATACCTATATATGAAGATTATCGAGCTGCGCTCACTCTCTTTCTCAACGGAGGACATTAAAGCCAGAGATTCTTAGGGGTGTGAGGACCAATTCAAGGAACTCCATCTTTGCCTTTTTATCCTTAGTATTATCACAGCATATGACTCATCAGTTCATTGGAACGATCAACTTTAAGACTGTCAAAGCTGATATCTTTCCGCAAAGTACTTTTACTTTTGGGCATGATCAGAATTGGGGAAAATTATATGCTTTTGTTCCAGCATACTATTCCATTCACGTTAAATTCATACCTGTCCCTTCCGGGTCTGTAATAAGAGAGAGATGTACAATGAAGAGAAGCGAGGAGACTGAGGGTAACAGTTTAATTAAGTTTCACCATTCTCGACCTTTCCTGCAGGTCATATCTGCGTGTCGGGCTTTTGCAGCATTAAAGTAGCCTCACATGCAAAGCGTCGATCTCAATACAACTTGTAGATACTGAAAGCATTAGATCAACTCGCCTCACGAGAGAAGAATCAAAGCCTAGTCTTTTGGGATGCGCCGCTGATAGCATACCATGCATGCACAGTACAGTGTGCTTGTTGCTTTATTTTCCTTTCTACACGTCAATAGATCTAAATGAAAACAAAAACATATCATTTCACTCTTTGTATAGAAAACGCTTGAATATAGATTCTTTCGATTCTTTTTCTTCATCACATAAAAGAGACTATCTGATTGAATTACCATTTAGTATTTTATCTTAATATTTATACTAATTGTTCTAGATAGGATTCAATGAAGGTGTTTCCTACTTACGCTGAATGCTACCTAATTTTTTAATTTTTGGATGTTAAATTTATAATGGATGAAAAAAATATTTAGAAAAGAAAATGATATCCATCATAAATTAATATCATGTGACTAGAGAGTTAAATAGCATGAAATTATTTACTTAATTAGGATACATCTTCATATTTTTTTTAGATAAGTTCAATGAAAGTGCTTCCTACTTAAGTAGAAAATATCGTGTTTCCTGACTTATTAATATGTTAAATATTATGAATCTAAATCTTACTACACTAACCAATCTCGATTTTAATATGAAGATGTTATAAATAAAATTTAATGAGATATTGATTTAGATAACGCTATATCATATATTATCTAAGTAATATAATTATCTAAATAAAAATAAAATTTATAATAAAAATTAATTAATTTAGATGAATTCCAATATATATTTCTCTTTTTATTATTATATTAATTTTATAATAATATGTTTTGGCTTTAAATCTAGCAAATTGTGATAAACCTATACATTAAAGTCCAATCTACAAGTTAAGTGCGAAACTTTATTATTATTATTATATATATATATATATATAATATTATATAAGTAGGATCTTATAAAAAATTTATTAATATTAAAGTTAAAACATCTGAAAAAAACTTCAAATTTTGATTGTGAAAAGTTGTCATTCCCGAATTTAATCATTGATCTAATTAAAAAATAATAATTATTGAATGTTTCATTGTTTTGGTTTAATAAGGAAAATAAAATAAGTTATAATTAATTTTATTTTCATGCATTACACGAGAGACAATGTGGCTTGAAAAAAATCTCACAAGAAAAGGTAAAAAAATTTCAAGGTTAAAATTTTTTTTCTAAAAAAATGTGAATCGAATTTTCTTATTATTAAAAGAATATTGTCGTAAGTTTGGAATATATCTGTGAATCAAATTAAAGAAAACCTAAAGTTATGGAATTTTATTCTAGTTTAGGATGTTTCTATTGTGTAGGCTAGGAGAGAGACAATTATAAAATAAATTATGAGAGTTACGATGTTCACTTATCAGATAATAACAAAATAATTTTATATGATTCACATATCCCTTAATCCCAAATTTTAGAAAATTTAAATAATCATTATTTACCAAACAATAGAAATTTATCTAAGAATAAGACTTTAGTAATTCATGGAAGATAAGATACCTTCTCAAAACATGAAAATAAATTGAGTTATAAGTGAAACATTCCTATTAATTACATTTTGTGGAAATAGATGGGGGTTTTTGTTAGCTCAATTACAATTTAAGTATTATCAACGAAATTTGAATCACATGCGATTTCCTAAAAAAATGGCACAATTTTGATGAAGATCATATTCGAATACGTAAAATCCAAAATTATTCAAGAACTTATTAATATTAATAGTTTAATAAATCCACAAATCTTTTTTCACATGTATTGGATGTGTAAATTATCCTTTTAATTTGCTTATGTCAATGAAGTATTCAATAATTAATATCAAATATGACATAAATCAATTTTTGGCAACAAAATAAAAAACGTGATTCTAGGATGAAAAAGTTAATTATTTATATCAAATTTGATTTCAATCATTGACTACTTGATTGAACTTATTGTAACGCCCCCAAAAACACATTTCGCCATATGACAAAATGCCCCTCTAGAGACGTTATGACCTTCTTCTTTGACTAACATTTAATCTTTTTATTAGACAATATAAGGAGCACAAAATACGAAAGTAATAACTTTAAAATAAAATTTTGAAAATAAGTCTAGCCAAATAAAATATTCTATTACATTATTTCATAATGAAAAGACATAATTAATAAAAATCAATGAACTTTATTGTAGATTATTTTTGCTTTTTGGGTTGCCCCCGTAGTGTTTAGGATTAGTGTCGCCACAGGTCGGACACTTGACTATGGTGATTGAGGCTCTCAACAACAATATTTTATTGCATTCAGAGGACTCAAACTCGAGACTTTCTTAAGCGAGGAGGAACTCCTTAACACTCCACCTAACCCCGTTGGTTATTGCAAACTAATTTAACTGAAGCTAGACTCTTATTATGTGCAAGCCATCATGTCACCAGTGTCATCATTTATTAGTTGTGTTCATCGTCTGTAGGATCAAAAGTAAATGAAACAATTCTCCTACGAGTGAAAATCAATAGGGAACTAAATATATGAAGATAAAATAAGGAAATATGACATAACAATAACTTTCTTTTAACTTGTAGTTTTTCTTTCTTTTTGTGACTTTAATTCGAGAATGGCCAGAACATCAATTGCATTATATGATGCACAATTGTTTCATGATTTAGTATGTTCATGACCATTAGAATGGCCAAACTAATTTAACTGAAGCTAGACTCTTATTATGTGCAAGCCATCATGTCACCAGTGTCATCATTTATTAGTTGTGTTCATCGTCTGTAGGATCAAAAGTAAATGAAACAATTCTCCTACGAGTGAAAATCAATAGGGAACTAAATATATGAAGATAAAATAAGGAAATATGACATAACAATAACTTTCTTTTAACTTGTAGTTTTTCTTTCTTTTTGTGACTTTAATTCGAGAATGGCCAGAACATCAATTGCATTATATGATGCACAATTGTTTCATGATTTAGTATGTTCATGACCATTAGAATGGCCAAACTAATTTAACTGAAGCTAGACTCTTATTATGTGCAAGCCATCATGTCACCAGTGTCATTATCTATTAGTTGTGTTCATCGTCTGTATGATCAAAAGTAAATGAAACAATTCTCCTATGAGTGAAAATCAATAGGGAACTAAATATATGAAGATAAAATAAGGAAATATGACATAACAATAACTTTCTTTTAACTTGTAGTTCTTCTTTCTTTTTGTGACTTTAATTTGAGAATGGCCATTAAGTTATTGTTATGACATAACAATAACTTTCTCATATGATGCACAATTGTTTCAGAATTTAGTATGTTCATTACCATTAAGTTTTTACTTTATCATTATTCTTTTAAATATCATTAGTGGCTAGAACATCAGTTATATCATGACATTCATCAGGTATGGTATTTAGTATGTTCATATCCAATCTTAACTTGAGACCTCTTTGTTTTTTTCTAGTTATTTTATCTTAAGTTGTCAAGTATTACAATAAGTAAAGAGCCTTAGTCAGGTCAATGAAGATTTAGGTTGTCCTGCCGCAAGTAGGGCTAGCTAGGCCATGAAGCATTCATTGATATTTTAGTAATCAGTTAGGACAAATCCGTAGTCGAGATAAATCTTCGCAATTAGGATAAATCTTACAATTCAGGATAAATCATGTAGTTGGCGGGGTCCTCCTCTTCATGCGATAAATTTAATCACAACCATTAATAAATTTTAATTCTATTATTTGTTGAGCAGCGTGCTCACTTCTTGGTTATTTTCCAAAGATCCCAAGCCAATACAATAATTTAAGAAATCAATCATTAAGGTTAAACAATCATCATTACAATACAAATTCACTTGTTCCAACATCATTCATCAAGCATAACACAACCACGTCAGATATTCATGGTCCGCATCAGTGTTTATTAAACAATATTTAAGTCGTGAAATGTCTGAGACAACAAGTCCGCATAGGGTTGACATGACCCATTTTGCACAATATATATACATATTTCTACGTGTTTATTTTTCAAGCAAAACATCTCGCATCCAATATAAGTTTACTAGTTAACATGGTCCGTGTTGAATACAACACGATTAGTGTTAAGGTTAGGATTTATATCGGCATCATCTTCGCTTTGAGGAAGAACAATGGTGTCAAGGTGGGACACGGTCCTTGTTCTGCCTCCGATGTTCGCGGGACACAACCCGCATCAGATATTGACGATGTCCGTGTTGGGTCAGCTTCGATTTGTCTAACGAACACGATCCATTTTTCTGTTGTTGTCATCTGAGGAAATGCAACTCACGATTGAGTGACGTGGTCGACGTCATGCTACAACGCGGGCCGTGTCTGTAGAGACAGAGTCCATGTTCAGCCTTTCGATTCCCTCTGGTCCATGGTCTTCGTCTCCATCCCGCGAATGATCCAAACACATCATTTTTACGATATGATACATAATTTATTATTTTAATGCCAAAATCATATCATTAACAATCTTTTCTATATATAATAATTCACACATGCAATCCCCTAAGGTTGATCCTCTAGTTACATACCTTAATTTCAAGTAATCTAACTTCTTTTTCCTCATTTGTATTCGATCCCCTCGTTCCTCTCCCATGATAAATCCTATTCCTCTCTTGATCGTTGTGGGTACTCATCCTCTTCTCCTCCCACAGTCTCTAAAAATCAAGGGAAATTAATATCACGAAGATAAAGCTAGGAACCTTAACTCTAATCCTAGAGGGAAATAAAAGAAGAAAGGGATGACAAACTTGTGACGACTATAGAAAATAATGAGCGTAGGGAAATATATTTTATGATGAGGGATTTATATTTAAGGGTCATAGGGTTTTTAGGTAGTTTAAGCATAAATTTAAAATTTGAAACCGTAATTTAAATATTATGAGATTCTGCCGGATAGGACAAGACATTTGTCCATGTTCCTCCCAAATACGATCTGTTTTCTTCGTTCGCTCGACCAATAATGTTATAAGGCAACAAATTCGTGAACACTGTCCATGTTAAATTTTTTTTATACAAAATTATAATTATTTAAACTCGTTGGGTGTTACACTCATCTATTATATTATATTATCAATTAGGATAATCTAGTTAATTTGGGATGACATGATGGAGACATCTCATTTAGTTACAATTAAAACCAAGACTAGGCTTCATTTTTTTTTCATCGTCGTAAAAGTCGAATTAAAAAGGTTGGTAATAAAAATTAAAGGATAAAGAGGAGCTTTAAGTTTTGATTGTTAGTACAATAATAATGCATATTCACGTAAATAAAATAGTCGAATGTTGAATACTTAAATAGATTTGTCGTCCGAAGCCTGAGTCTAACCTAGATGTAAGTGTAACCCAAGCCCCCGAGATAACGTTGTCATGGAGGACTCTTCCTTTTCACTATGTGCATTTGAAAATACATTGGAGCCAAAAAATTGAACCAAATGTTTTTTTTCTATCTACCGCCATAATTTTTTAGGCTTCATCCCAGTTAAAATTTTTAACAAAAATATTTATTATAAAAATTTTCCTTAAACAAAAAGACCTATTTATCGTTCGATCCATGGTTGTGAGGACTGGACCGGACAACGACCCGGACAGAGCTCTAGTTCAGGTCGGACCAGATAGTAATAATTTAACATATATATATACACACACATATATATATATATATATATATATATATATATATATATAT
>LTAE01009845.1:0-17835 GCA_001647135.1 Pontederia paniculata
CGACCGTTTGTGCTTCACTGCTGCTCACATGCTCTCCTCCTCTGATACTTGGTCGATCGCTTATATCCTTAGGACGCCCGCTGCACACATATGATTCTTCATGTATAAATTACTTGTGCAAAGGTCGTCCATTCCTTTAGCTCAGGTCGACCGCTGTACTGAACTTGACTATGTCTTGTTACAGAAATCAGCTCAAACAAGTTCATCAGTACAGACTGAGTTCATTTACAAATTTGTGATCATTCAAAACATTCTCGGGATCCTAGATTCAACAATCCTCTCTTCTCTTCACTCCTCCTCTTTCCACTCTCTTGCATCTTGGAGTGCATGGCTTCAAATAAAATGTTTCCCTCATTTTCACGTCAATCGCACAACTTCATCACCCAAGATTTTTGACGTCGTTTCATGTAAAAGTTGCATCACTAATGTGTTTGACTCCAACTAGTTTTCCATTTCTTGACATTATTCTTTGTGTGGGCCACGCATATTAATAAAGCCCAACAAACTCCCTCTTCTTAATTATTAGGAGGGCTCCTCCAGTAAAATTGCATGCTTCGTGCAAAATTTAGTGTTCTCTCGAGGTAGATGCTTAGTCCTCATATATGACATATTCTTCTTAGTATTGATCTTCTAAAGATGGAACTTCTTCTTTTTTATCTCATCAAGAATTCAGTGATAACAAACATCAATATGCTTGAAATTAAAATAAAAACTAGAATACTTACTCAGATGTATAGTACTTTGATTATCATAGTGAATAAGATACTCATCTTTCTTCAAGTGTAAGTTCTCCAGATATTGTTTCATCCGTAGAATTTATTTCCATTCTTTAGTAGATGCGATTTATTATGTCTTAGTTGTTGATAGTGTAACACACTTTTGTAACTTGGTCTGTCATGAGACTACTACTTCTACAAATCTCATCAACTAACTAAAAGTAGACTTTCTACTATCACATCACATGTCATCTCAGAGTCAGTATAACCCTCCATATTGGATCTGCATCACCTTAAGATAAACACACTTTAAAAGTCTACGAAGATATATGACAATTCACTTGATTTCATCTCAAGGCTCTCCAACAAGATATGGTAGGAATTTACTTACCACACTAAATGCATATGTTATGACTAGCCTCGTACAAACCATTGCATACATCTGGCTACTAACTGTCGATGCATATGGTACAATCTTTATCTTTTGTTTCTTAGCTTTTTCTATTGGACATTGTCTAGAACTGAACATGAAATCATTTGCAAGTGGCGTTGAAATGGATTATTATCCTTGTTGCATCATGAACGACACAAACTTCTTGTACCTAATGCATGATAATTTAGTCATATCTTTCATAGCATATTTAGTTCAATTTTCATTAATTTCATCATCTCATACATTATTTAGTAATTCACTTCATTTTGATTTTCAGAGTCAAAGTCTAGATAATGTTGTGTGTTTTAATGTTTAGAATATTCAGGAGTGCAATGAAGAAGGACCACAAAAATTAAAAATCACAACCTTGAAAGGTTGGTCCGACGGTGAACGCATGTGAGCTCCACTAAAGAGATGTCACGGTCTGTGAAACTTTTTCACTGTTGTGACAATGACATTGAGAATTAGGCATGACTTGCGACTTTCATGATTGTACTGAACATCACGGTCCGTGATGACATTTCACGATTCTGAGGGTATCCAAGTCAAAGAATGTAAATTGTATCATAGTCTACAAATGCATTTTCATGCCAATCAGAGAATGAGTCGATGTTGGATGATATAGAAGATTACATTCGATCATGACCATGACATCTTGGTCACGAGATGTGAAGATTTTTAGATGAGCTGCAATCTTTTGAATACGACTGTGAAATCCATTTCACATGCTGTGAAATCCTGACACCACTAACATCAATTTTTGGCCTGAGGACAACCATGTCATGAGTCATGAAATGTTGATCTTATCTTTTGAGGATTTGGACTTGGGATTGAAAGGAAATCTAACAAAATTTTGGTAGAAACAAAGTTTGACATGTTGGGACTCTTCTCATAATTTGACACATGTTGGAAATCTATAAATAGACCCCCAAGGCTTCATTTGTAAGTTTCTTCAAGCCTAGGATAGCCTAACACTAGAAAAGAAGACGAAGTATTGAATAGATTCTGGGAGACAATCGTCAAGGTGTTCTAGTTCTGAACTTTTCATTATAATTTTGTTTGTTTTTTCGAAGGATGAACTCTTATATGTAATTTTTCTTTTATTTTCATGGAGTCATTTTAGTGTAAGAGAAAACATGTGAAACTCTTGTATTAATTTATTTTGGTTTCAATTTTTTATGTGGATGAATGTTGTGCTTACTGCTTTTTCATTGATTCTTTGAGAATTTGTTTTCTACTAATGTCTAGGATAGTAATAGTGAATTCTTATTTCTTTGTGTTCTCTGAGATGATTTTTTAAAATTTTTATTTGAAGCATTACATGTCATGCCTAGGTAGCATCTTGGAGAGGAATACTTTATGTATGTGTTCTATTAAATTGTCATCCTACAGAGGAACGACCAATAGCTTACGGACTACAATGTATCCCAATTTATAGTAGATTAGATTGGCATCTTGGAGTCTAACAGTCAAGTCCATTTAGAATTGAGATAGTTGATTCATCCTGGAGAGAAAATCAAAATTTTGGTAGATCCTAATCCACATGGGGGTTTAAGTCAATCTGAACTTTGATCTTGTGGTAAAACATTGTTTCTCCCTATCTTATCTTATCTCATCATCGTTTAATGCTAGTTATCATTGCAACTTTTATTTTATCTATTATCTTATATCTAATTTTATCTTATCTTATCATTTTGAAAATTCATTTTATTCAAAATCAATGTCATCTCCTATTAGTTTGTGATATTAGATAGATAATAAAATAAATCCTCACGTGTGAATGGTACTCTACTCACTTTCTCTATTAATTGATAACTACTAATGCACTTCTAGTGAATTTTTATTGACACCTTAGCACGCATCAAATTTTTGAGCCATTGTCGGGGATTTTTATTATTTATCTTTTCTAATTTTATTTAACAACTTTGAGATATTCTTTCTATTTGCTTCTACTTTTTGTTTGTTTTACGAGAATATTTGAAATACAAGAAGATGATCATTTATTTTGGATCCACAACTCGAGCAACTCGTTCCTAAACAACAAGCAATTGGGAATCGCATTACAATTTGATCTAGAGAATGAAAGACAAACCCAAAGACTAAGGAAAGAAGCAAAGATGGCTCGAGAAGAAGGAAGAGTAGTAATTGAACCTGAGTTGGCGATGAGAGATTATGTCTCTTTCAAGTACAAGAATGTTGAGTTTAGTGTAGTCCTTCCTACAATTAATGTCAATAATTTTGAGATCAACCCCTCTATTTTGAGGATGGTTCAAGCATGCCAATTTGGGGGAGCGCCTAATGAGAATCCATATACTCATTTGGACAAATTTATATGCATTTGCAATACCTTTAAATTTCAATCATGACTTTGAGGATGTTGTCAAGATGGTCTTATTCCCATCCTCTTTAACAGACAAAGCGTCAACCTGGTTGAGTATGTTGCCCATGGAGCGATCACAACTTAGGATCAATTCATTGACAAATTCATTATCAAATTTTGCCCACCTTAGAAAGCTGCAAAGATGAGAAACGAATTGGGATCTTTCAAGCAAGAAGAAAACGAGACTATGTTTGAAGCCTGAGGAAGATACAATGAGGTGTTGGCAAAAGTTCCTGATCATCGAACCCTTTTGTGGCAAATCCTAGAAAACTTTTACAATGGGTTATTTCAAAAGGACAAAGATAAATTGAATGGGACTCATCTGTTAGAGGTTCAGTTATGGGGAAGAAAAGACCCGACGAGATATATGAGATCATTGAATATGTGTCCCTCAATTGTTGGCAGAACAAAAGATCAAGGAGTACTAGCTAGAACAAGAAGTGTGCTTAATATTGATTCAAGCTCCAACAATGAAGATTTGTCTCAATTGGACTCGCTCAACAAATAACGTGAATTACTTTTGTGTTGAACTATACATTAATGTGAGCTATGTGGAGAAGGACATTCCAGCAATGAATGTCCAAAAGATATTTTCATTGTTTATATTTCACACTTTGTCTATAATTTTCAGATTTCTTTGTTCCATTTTCTTTTCTTTTATTTTACTTTGATCTTTGATCTGCCGCTTGACCCTAACCTCTACTTTAGAGGTGCATGCCAAGAGCAAACACTGAAGAAGAAGAAATCCTTGAGTTCGATCCTGAGATCGAAAGAAATTTCAAGAGAAGAAGGAGAGAGCAAAGACTTTGAAAACTCCAAGCCAGAGCCTTAGAGAACAACACTGAGATGGCCCAACCTAATCCAAATGTAGGTCAAGCTAATCCAGTTGGGGGCCAAGCCAATCAAGTCAACCCACGCATTGCGGCTAACCTTGATGCAACTCGAGCACTTGAAGAATTTTGCAAACCTCTAGCTATAGGCCTAAACTTCGGCATAACAACTCTAGAGGTGAACGCCAATAAGTTCCAGTTGAACTCAACCATATTGGGTTACCTTGGGCAGAACCAGTTCGGTAGGCTTGCCCATGAAGATCCTAACCAACACTTAATCAACTTCATCGAGATCTACGACACCTTCAAATGTGATGGACTCATCAAAGACGCGGACAGACTTCGCCTATTCCCATTTTCTTTTTGGGATAGGACCAAGGACTGGCTTCATTCCTTGGAGGAGAATGCAATCAGTACATGGGATGAGCTCATCTTAGCCTTCATGACCAGATTCTACCCCCTAGGAAAGATCATGCAAATGAGGAACCAAATCATCTCATTCATCCAATGGCTTAATGAGTCCTCTACGAAGACTGGGAGAGGTTCAAGAAACTACTGAATTAATGCCCTTATCATGGATTCCACAAATGGATGACAGTCCAAACCTTCTACAATGGGCTTAATCCCGAGAGTAAGTCTACCCTCGACTCAGCAGCTAAGGGCAGATTAATGTCCCAAAATACAGATGAAGCCAACCAGCTAATCGAGAGGGTGATCAAAACCCACCGAGAGTGGCCTGAAGATCGGGTTAATAGAAAAAGACCAGAAGCACAAAGTGCTGCCACCAATCCCGCCAAAATAGAACAACTCTCTTCCCAAATAGAAAGTCTTGTCTACCTATTCCAAAAAACTTTGAAGAAGAAGAACAAACCCACCTCCTTAAGTTCCAAGATCTATGCAGTAGAAGTAACTCCGAACAAGCCTGCTCAACCTTTTGTTTGGTGTGAGCAGTGTTGGATGATCGGACAAGTAACCGCCCAATGTCAAGCCATCAGCTACAATGTCCAAGAGCCCCAAGATGAACAAGTGAACGTTGTGGCAGCATATAGCCAAAACCGAGCTGCAGGACAATATCAAAATCAAGGTCCACCTTGAATCAGATCCCACCCCAACATGTCATATAAGAGCCAAAACTACCAAAGGCCTCCAACTCAAAACTTCAAACCGAATCAGTACCCACCTCAAAACAACCAGCAACAACAGTCCTTACCTGCATCCCCTTCCTATATGGCTTTACCCCCACCTCAAGCAAAGTCAAGACTTGAAACAATGATGGAAGGTTTCCTCAAGCAACAAAGTGAAGCAATGAAGCAACAAAAACGAAGCCTTGAGGGAAATGTGCACCAAGATTGATGGACTTGCTGTCCATAACAAGATTCTAGAAAATCAAATTGCACAGCAAGCGAGCTCAACTACCAGACTACCTGGGATGTTTCCGGGGCAACCTGAGATAAATCCCCGAGAACAGTGTCAAGTTATGTCTCTGAGGTGCAGGAAGCAATTAGAAGAACCTCCAAAATAACAAGTTCCACCAAAACCAAGCCCACAAGACATTGAGCCAAGCGACCATCCAGAAGCAAACCTCAAGGAGAATTCTAAGCCGAGAGAAGTCCTCAAAGATAATCCAAAGCCTAGCACCAAACCAGCTGAAACTGAACCTCCACAAGACAACTCAAAAGTAAGCCCCCCTACCTCTAAAACAAGCCTCCCAATCTCCGAAGCTCCAGTCGACCTAAGATTTGTGCCTTTCCCCCAAAGGCTAATGGAAACACAAAGCGACCAATAGTTCGCTAGATTCATGGATGTACTAAAGAAATTACACATCAACTTCTCATTCGTCGAGGCCATCGAATAAATGCCTTCCTACTCCAAAATTCTAAAAGACATCTTATCAAAGAAGAGGAAGATAGACCTCCACGAGAGAGTGGCCCTGATAGAAGGAGCAAGCACAGTAATTCAAAACAAGCTTCCCTTGAAGCTAAAAGATCTGGGCAGCTTCTTAATTCCATGTGAAATCGAGAATCTCCGAGTCAGCAGAGCTCTATGCGACCTGAGAGCTTGCGTCAGCCTAATCCCTTTATCTCTATGCAGGAAGCTAGACGCTGGAGATTTGAAACCCACCAATATGACGCTGCAGCTTGTCGATAGATATGTAAAGTATTCCGAAGGCATCCTAGAGGATATACCTATCAAGGTCGGGAAGTTCTACATCCCAGCCGACTTCGTGGTCCTCGACATGGAAGAAGACATCAACTTACTGTTGATCTTGGGAAGACCCTTCCTGGCTACAACTGGAGTCATCATCAATGTCAGGATCGGGATCCTATCTTTTCAGGTAGGGGAAGAAAAGATAGAATTCAACTTGGCGCAAGCTATGAAATATCCCTCCTATGCACGGTCCATGAAGTCTCAAGCTCTGAAGATGAAGTAATCCAAGATGTTTCAGCAGTGATCCTCATGGATGACCCACTCCAAAGAAGCTTGACCCTTCTTAATGAACTGTTTGATGACCCTGACTCGAGCCTATTCACAAGGATCCTCGAACCAGATGAAGAAGATGAGATCCCACCTACAACAGCATACCAACTAGAAACACTCAACTAGAGAGAGCAACTCAACTTCTCAAATTCAAAAAAAAACCCCTTAGGTTAGATGAAGCCATTACCCTCTAGTTTCTAGTCCGAACTCCACCTTTCATGTGATAGTGAACTCTGCCCTTACCTCTGACCAAACTGATTAGTTACTTGAAGTATTAGGGAGGTACAGGGATGCCATAGGCTACACCATGGCCGATCTCAAAGGCCTAAGTTCATCCTTATGTATGCACAAGATACCTCTCGAAGATAATGCCAAACCCTCCATTGAAGGACAAAGGAGGCTCAACCTGAATCTCCAAGAGATAGTTGAAAAGGAAATCCTCAAGCTATTAGACTCTAGCCTAATCTATCCTATCTTGGATAGCAACTAGATTAGCCCGATCCAGGTTGTCCCGAATAAGGGAGGTATAACCGTTGTTGAAAATGAAAAAGAAGAAAAGATCTCGTCCGGAACCACCACAGGTTGGAGGATATGCATAGATTTTAGGAAGTTAAACAAAGCAACCCAGAAGGACCATTTTCACTTACCCTTCATCGATCAGATGTTGGAAAGGCTGGCCAAACACAAATATTTCTGCTACCTAGATGGCTTCTCGGGCTTCCTCCAAATACCCATCCACCTAGCCGACCAAGAGAAGACCACCTTCACCTGTACCTATGGTACCTTCGCCTATAGGAGAATGTCTTTCGGTCTTTGTAATGCGCCCGCAACCTTCCAAAGATGCATGATTGCTATATTTTCTGAATATACTAAAAATATTATGGAAGTGTTCATGGACGAATTTTCAGTCTATGGACCTTCCTTTTCTGGTTGTCTCACAAATCTTGAGCAAGTGTTGCGCAGGTGCAGGGAAGTTAACCTGGTGCTGAACTGGGAAATATGTCATTTTATAGTTCAGCAGGGTGTGATCTTAGGGCACGTGATCTCGAACTAAGGTATTGAGGTGGATCCTGCCAATATTGAAGTTATCGCAAAGTTACCCCACCTGTAAACGTTGGGCGTATATGAGGATTATTGGGTCATGCCAGTTTCTATCGGAGGTTCATCCGAGATTTCTCCATGATAGCCAAGCCCTTGACGGATTTGTTGCACAAGAGCATTGACTTCATAGACGAAGCCTGTCTCTTGGCCTTCAACAAAATCAAGGAAGCTCTTCTCAGCTCCAATCATGCAACCTACAGATTGGTACCTACCTTTCGAGGTTACGTGTGACGCCAGCGACAACGCAGTGGGAGCGGTCCTAGGTCAAACGAAGGACAAACTTCACCATGTCATCTACTACGCTAGCAAGACACTCGACCCTATACAATAAAATCATTCAACCACTAAGAAGGAGTTGCTAGTCGTGGTTTATGCCATAGACAAATTCAGACCCTACCTCATCGGCTACAAGGTGATTGTGCATACCGACCACACGGTGTTGAAGCATCTGTTCTCTAAGAAGGAAGCCAAGCCCAAACTAATCAGATGGGTGTTGGCTTTACAAGAATTCGACCTCGAAATTAAGGATCAAAGCAGAGCTGAGAATCAAGTCGCCGACCATCTATCCAGGCTACAACTACCTCCAAATTCAAGGAAGACTCGATCCCCATCCATGATCTATTGCCAGACAACTACTTAATGGCCCTTATCAGCCAAGGTCCACCATGGTTCGCCAACATAGCAATTTTTTTGCGGCTAAGGTGGTACCTCCAGACCTTACCCCACAACAAAAGAGGAAATTCTTCATTGAAGTCAAAAGTTATTTTTGCGATGACCCCTTGTTCTTCAAGGAGTGCCCAGATGGTCAACTAAGAAGGTTGCGTAGCTGGCGAAGAAATTCACAAAGTTATTGCCGAATGTCACACCGCACCTCATGGAGGGCATGAGGGATCCCAAAGAACTGTCAAGATCTTATAGGCTGGATTCTATTGAACGACCATATTCAGGGATGTTCATGCCTATGTCTCAACATGCGATGGTTGCCAAAGATCAAACAACATTGGGAAGCGCCAGAAGATGCCCCAAGAAGGAATTCAAGCAACGGAGATTTTCGACATTTGGGGGGTCGACTATATGGGGCCCTTCCCAAGCTCCGGTCCTTAAATTTGCATCCTGGTAGTGGTTGACTACTTATCAAAATGGGTGAAGACCATACCTACTGCAAGGTGCGACTTAGCCTCCATACAGAAGCTTTTTATGAAGACTATCTTCCCACGATTCGTTATGCCTCAAGTCTTGATAAGTGATGGAGGGAAGCATTTTATGGAGAATTAATTTGAAGCTATGCTTAGAAAATACGGGATCCACCATAAAGTCTCAACCCCTACCACCCGCAGACATGCGAACAGGTTGAGGTAAGCAATCGACAGATCAAAGCCATCCTCGAAAAGGTGGTATCAAGGTCCACAAAAGATTGGGGCTCCAAACTCCCTAATGCTTTGTGAGCTTACCGAACATCTCACAAGACTTCCCTCGGAGCAACCCCATACAGACTTGTATTTGGGAAGCTTGTCATTTACCAGTCGAGCTTGAGCACAAGGTGTATCAGGCGATCAAGTACTTCAACCATGACCTACAAGCTGCCGGTGAACATAGAAAACTCCAAATGAATGAACTCGAAGAGATCCGGCACCAAGCATACAAAAATGCCAGCATCTACAAATAGAAGATCAAGTTATGGCATGACAATACGATCCAGAAAAAAAATTCAATGAAGGTGACCCCGTGCTACTTTTCAATTCTAAACTCCATTTCTTTTCAGGGAAGCTGAGATCGAGATCGTCAGGCCCCTTCATCATCAACAAAATCCATCCATCAGGTGTAGTCCAGCTCAGAAATGAGAAAGGTGAACTATTTATAGTAAACAGACACATAATCAAGGCCTATCTAACCAGGTTGACCCTAGATGAACCCCAACCTCACGACCCACCTGAAGACACCTAGAAGAAGGAAGTCCAGCCAAAGACTTTAAGCATGGCGCTTTCTGGGAGGCAACCCAGAGTTTTACTAATCCAATTTTGTTTTCGCAAGAATAAAGTAGCCAACCAGTTTAGTTTGACCCAACATTTTTTTAGGTTCATGGGTCAACCAGAGTACCAAGGGGTGAGACCTAACCCCTCATCCAACCTCAACCACCTGTCTACCGGGCCCACAACCCAGAACCATAGCGGCCTACTTGGCCCATGCGCAACAACGGCAGCAACGGGCCAGCCCGTACACCATCGCCCTATAAGTACCCCATAGAGAGAGAGAGAAAACCCCTACTATTACCCTCATTTGTGCCGACATAGCAAATCCCTCTGCCTCTCTCACCTGCCATACGAGAAGCGATCTACCTGCAACCGCCTGCATAACCGCCACCAACCTCCATAACTTCCAGATCTCACCCGTACAACCACCCTCCCAAAATCTCACAAGATGGTGGCTACACATGGACAAGCAAATTGAAAGATATAGAGGCTGAAGTCAAAAGAAAAATGGGGGAGAACACCAGAAGATCCTGTCGACCTTGACAGCATCCAAGCCATGGCCAACCCTGATGCGCCGACGGCTACTGACACAGCGTCTACGAGCAACCCTGCCCCGCCAGGCAGCCCCGAAGTGTGGAAGAAGAAGAAGAAGAACACCAAAAGGAAGCTCCTTCTTCAGATGGAGGAAGCACGGGCACAAAAAAGTCTAAGAAGAAGAAGATCGCGGCAACCTCTGATGTTCCGACAAAGGAGGAAGCACCGGCTGCACCCGTCCTCTCTCCTATTCAGGAAGATGTGATGGAAGCACCTGCGGAGTCTACCCCTCCAGCTTTGCCCACTAGTATCACCACATGCCCTAAAGAGGTTGTCACGCCTGCATCTGCAGCAACATCTCCTCCGGCACGATTGACGCCACAGCTCCGGCAATCTTCGAGCCTACGTCCCCAACTGCATCACAAAGGATGGAGGTAGTCGAATAGACGCCAAGCTCTATCCCTCCTTCACCGATGGCACCACTAATGGAAGCTACACTGCTGCTCAGTCCTTCACCGAGCCTAGACCTCGGCGGGACAGGCACAAAAGAAGGGGATGAAGACATAGGCATCTTTAGAGGATAAGAAGCCCTACTTCAAGGGGAGCGAGCCCAGATCGAGGAAGAGGAGGAGCAAGACTCACCCAAAGAGAAGAAAGAAGCCACCCAGGTAGCCCAATCTGATGAAGAACAACACCCCGCCTTCAAATATTGGAGCTCGGCGAGTTGATTCAGCCCCCCACCACCATCATCTTTAGCGGCGACAAGCAAGAGAACCGCTACAAGACGCTATCCATCCGAATCTTCATTCCGATGAAATACCTAGATGGCACGACCTTGAATATACTGTGCTTCCTCAATGACTTCGAGACACTGACTAAAAAGATGGGGGCCAAGCAGTTTTTCTTCAGGAGCTGGATCGCGTACCCAGAGATCGCGCATGAGTTCCTGAGCTCCTTGGACATCTCTGAAAGAATTGCTTCATTCTGGTTCTTCAATAGAGACTTCAACTAGACCTTCAACCGGTTTGCTAGGGTATGGGGTTTTCCTAAAAAGCCGATCGGCAAGAAGGACAACAGCTATAACAAGCAACGCACTTGGAGGCTAATCATTGGCATTGATGAAGAGTAAAATCGGAACGCCAAGGCATCGAGCATTTCCAATCCTGTGGTGAAGTACCTCCACTGTGTGCTCGCCAATACTATATTTGACTGCGCCAATAGAGAACAAGTGGTCCAGGAAAGCGAACTCTATGTAATTTGAGGCTTCCTAAAAGGGTTAACCGTCGATATCACCGAGCTTGCCTTGAGGAATTTCATGAAGTTCGCTATCCAGAATAGTGGAGTCATCACCCTCGGAGGATTGCTCACACCAATTGTTGAAGCCTTCCGACTAGATTTTTACAACATGGACTCCTGCTCGAGCACCGTGGGAAAAGTAGATCTCACCACCCTCTTGAATATGAAGATTATTGCATAGATCGATGGGCTCTTCTTCCTGAATATCCCATGCTTGGCTCCACTACGCCTCTCCAACTCCTCTAAGACTTCATTGCCAAGGGCAAGAATTGGGTCCTTGCGCTTGTGCATTCTACTGCTGCGGCGAGTGATGAAGACCAGGAGGAGCTTGAAGGACCAACCCCAACTGCCAAGAAGAAGGACATCCACCCGACAATTCAAGTAGCTCAACCCCACCCTGCCGTCTCTAGCACATCAGTTGCCACTCCGGACGCTTACACGACCCAAATGGTAATGCAAAATGATTTGATTATATCCTTGTGTGTGCAGAGCGAACAACAGCAAAAGGATTTGAAGAAGGTCATAAAAGTGCTAGGAGAGCAGGCAACAAATATTAAGCAGCTTGAGAAACGCCTAGGAGCACAACAATCAGCTCCCAGAACTCCACCCCCCAGCTCTTGAACATCGGGTCTCTCCCACCTCGAATCAACACTGGGACAATGTTGACTTTATGTTTGGGGGAGATAATGGTATGCTCTATACCTTTTTATCATTATTTTCGTACCATTTTGATTTGTATATAGATTTTTCTAAGATTTGTTGTCTCTGGTCTCTCACCACTCTAAATTGTTCCCTAGCTATTGAACTTGACCCTGTAACCTGAACTTGTCTATCTGCTTGCCCCAAGCTAATTTTTGCTTGCACTAAACTCTAAAATTAGAGAGCATTATGAACATATTTCCTGAACTCACAGCCCTAAGATTTTTCATATTCTTGAGCACATATAAATTCAAACCTGGAAAACCTAATCAGGCTTTGAAATAGGATCAAAACCTACGCAACATGTTCACAACTTTTTGAAAAAATCCTGGTCAGGTCTAGAAGCTGACCTCTATCCCCTTGGACTTGTGTTGCTGACCTAAGCTTGAAAGGTTGTACCTACTCTGGTTATCTCTACCCAAAGATTCAAATATGTGATGAACTTCACACCTTGGGCACCCCACCCGAGTATTCTAGGAAGAAATGTGTGGGAGAGTGTTGTGTTGAACCCAAACTTGACTACTCCTCTGTCTAGGACATGAATATTGCACCACACCTCCAACGCCCAAGCTAAGTATTCTCGGAAAAAAGCAAGGTCCGTGTTAAGTGGGTCAAGTCACACCTTTCTTGCCCAAATCTAGAAAATTGCAAAGAAAAAAAGATGGGGAAAAAACAAGTAAGGCTAAGCTAAAAATCCAATCCCAACAGAGGAAAGGCCTTAGGTCTAAGACATGTTGAACTTAGTAAAACAGGTTGAGGTAAGCTCTCAAGCAAGCCTACTCCTTGGTTTCAGTGATCCCTACTCAGAGTCTTAACATGCTAATAATCAACAGAGGAAAGGCCTTAGGTCTAAGACATCTTACCTTTTGATCTTCAATTCTCTAATTTATTTGCTTGAAAGACAAGCAAAAGTTTAAGTTTGGGGGAATTTGATGACATGAAAAGATATACCTAAATAGCTTAATCCAACCTCCAAAAAACTTACCCCATTTTGGAATTTTGAACTAATTTAAGGAGGTTTCTAACTGATTTCCATGATTTGTGTGATTTGAACATTTGAAATTTGAAATCCTTTCACTTGTTGTTGCAGCTGAGGGACGCGGGGTAACTTCCATAACTAATACCCCGAATTTTGCGGAGCTGACCCTCATCTGACCGAGATTTTGGGGATTTTGTAGATGTTGAGTTCTTGTCACCTCCGAATTTTGGGGAAGCAGGGGAGGAGGTCTGAAGACGACAAGAAGGGAATAAAAGGAGAAAGAGAACGACATGATCAAAGGGCAAGGACGACAAAGCGCCAGACTACTTTTGTTTTTGCACTTAGTTTACTTTCCAACGAGAACTATGTTGGCTAGACTATTTTCTTATCTTGTAATTGTTATCCCCAGGATGTCCGGCTAGACTCTTATCATCGGAATCCTAGGGGAACCTTTGTTCTATCTATTCTGCTCTGGAATGTTTTGAGTTTCATCTTCTATATCGCCTACTTGATCTCGTGTGTTGAATCATGTGTAATGTTTTGCATTTTGTGTTTTGTGTTTTCATGTTATTCGTTTGATTCTTCCCAAGTGCACACTATTCACAAGGGCCATATAGTGTGTCCACCTTCACACAGTGAGCCGAGAGGCTAGTGATGAAGTTTGGGGAAATTTTATTTCAGGTTATGCTTTCTGAGTTAGGGGCAGGTGAGAGTTTGTCCCTATCGCCGGAGCTTGACCCGGAACGAAAAACAATAATCTTGAATTGATTTATAGATTTAGATAATGAGGGGAACTGAGTTTCCTTGACCTAGAGAGAGGCTTGATAGGTATCTTGGAGAACAAATCTCTTAGTCGGCCCCGCGAGCATACACCACGAGAGTGGGGGCTTGCTGATTAGGTTACCGTTGTGAAAGCAGGATGATGCTCCGATCTGAGAGAGCTCTCTAGCTGAACCTTCAGGTCCCTCTTGGAACAAAGGTCAGTGCACGCTGAGAGGCGGTACCCCTCTGGCACTTGGGTGTCATGATTTATATTCTTTTATTGGGATTTAAGATGGTGAGCTCTCCTCACAGAGAGAGTGTGTAACTATAGCCAGATTACATTTTGTCAAGCCCTGAACCTTCGTCGCAAGAGCGGAAAAGTGAAGGGTAGAGCAATCACCATGAGAGCGGGGTTGCCGTGACCCATGGTGTAAGGGCCTAGGCGACTTCATATAATTAAACGTCAAAGAGCAGATGGGTGAGATTCAGAGGTGAAGCCAGGGTTCTGGTGTCCTCCCATCATTGGAATTATCTTTCTTTTAGTTTCTACATTCTCTATTTTGAAAACCCAAAAGCTTATTTATGTTTTTAATTGATTATCCCTCACCTATTCGGGTGGGGCTTGGACCTCTAGTGTCAAGCCCCAACCGCGAGAGCTTGTCTAAGGAAAGTGGAAACAAAGGCGTGAAAATGAAGTTTCCCTATGGATCGATACCTAAAGTACTCAATGATTGCCGTATACTTTCCATATACTTTTACAATAGCTTGACCCTGGCTTAACGCGCTAATTTGTGGTCATTTTTTCTATCTTAACCCACACTTCGCATCAATCGTGTTCCTCGATGTCATTGAAGAAGAAAATAGAGGAAACCAATGGAAGCATTTGTCCTTGGAAATAGACCTTGTGCCTACTGGACATGGGTTGAGTTCCATGCGACGATGGCGGTGCAGAAAAAGCCCTAACCTTAGAAATGGGTTGTGTCACCCCCGCGCGGAGCATTGATTGACTGGTTCGATAAGAACTAGGAATACCTAACACGATGTGGATTTGTCTCATCTTAATGTGGGCCATGTTCTATCGACTATTGACCCTGCATTTAACACACATAGAAAATGGACTATGCTCGATTCCAACGTGGGCCATGTTCTATCATGTATTGATCAGTTCATTAAAACTCAAGGGAAAAATGAATCGTGTTCCATGCTGACGCGGCCCATGTTTTCCCCTATAATTCATAGATAGATAGGAATCCCTAATTGTGCTTTATTATGTTCATTGATTTATCCTATTGCTTGACCTAATGATTATTCGAGTCATAACCTAGAAAGGGGATCATGTCCATAGTTTAATTAGGTTATAGAAATGAACCTTGCATGTGATTGAATCGGTAGGCATGAAGAGAAGGTTGGCTCCCGAAAATTGTTCCATTCCTTTGGGGACAATTATCAATTCCTCTGGGAACTAAGAGTTCCTTTGAGAATTGAGGGTTCCTTCGCGGACCATTATTTATGAAGATTATTTTGGTCATGGAGAGAGACCCCCAAGTCCTAGCCTTTATTATGCCAGGATCAAAGCTAGTTGTCTTCGTGATTGGTATAGGAATATCTAAATTGTTTGTAATGTTTGAATAACCAAAGACAGGATAAATAGAAAATAATGTGGTTCAAAGTAAAATATTAACTAGACTTGAACATATTGGAGATAAAGGTAATGATTAAACTAAAAAGATAAAGTAATGAGAAGGGAAGAAGGTAAAGTAAAGTGAATTTATTATGAAGTTGATCTCCTATATTATCCCTTTATATATGATTTTTCCCTATTAATTATTACCTTTTACATATTAAGCTTCATTTTTCATGGGGAAATTGTCTCCCTTGCTTTTGATCCTATAGGTGAACAAGCAATGAATAGGTGGTGGCACATGTGATGCGGACATTCATGATGTGGCGGCTTGCACATGAATATTCTAGTTTGAGTCAAATCTACTTTTCTTAGTTATATATTTTCTCTATTGAACAATGTAAAAGAATATTTTATTTTTAAGTATTGGCTTTGCATGATGTGTCCATAATGTTGACCAGTCAATTGGTCAAAAGTAAAGTTTAAGAAGATAGTCTATAGTGTCCCCAAGAGGGCACCTTGCCAAGTGGCAAGGACTTCATTAGGGTTACATACATAATTTCACATGTAAAAATATATGATGTCTGTCATAAAATTCCTCCAAGCTTAAGCTTTAAGTTACCCTAAAGCAAAAAATATAAATTTAAGACAAAAATGCATCAACTTAGTCAGAAAATTAACATAGTTCAACTTAGATACTTTCCTTGCTCGCATCAAGTCAAATCATCATTTAAAATTTCTTAACCAATTCATACCCTCACTATATTACCACTAAAACCTGAGCCCAAGTATAGTTCTAGGACCACAACCTCAAACCAATTGATAATATGTGAGACATCTTTTAGAACCTAGAATTCTACAATCAATCATTAATGGAAAGTTTATCTATGAAGAAAAATGGGTTACTTACCCTCTTTTTTCTTCTTCTTTTTCTTCTTATTATTATTTTTTTCTTTCTTTCTGCGTGTATCATTTTGGTTCGGAATTTCAGGAAGTGAACTCACTCAACCTTAATTTTCTTTCGAGAATAATCAGTTTCGATACTAAACGTGAAAACTGAAAGCATACTCATGACTCTTTGGAATGAAAGATCAACATAGTAGTTAATTGAAGAGAAGAGATTAGCTCCCCACAATACTATCCTACCATTTGTTTTGAGATTATTTTGGCATGATGTCCAGGGTGTAGTTAGGCTATATACTCTAAACTCATGAGCAAGAGACAACGATGTAGATTATTAAATAAAGAGAATTTTTTCCAACAAAAACATAATGATAAATGCATAGAGAGCACTAATATATTCCATTCCATCTCTTCTTTTTTTTAAACATCCATTTTTAATTTTCTTCACAAATAAATCTGCCAAATCAAGCAGAATTCAAGGACCTAAAAGATGAGTGTGAAAAGTATCGAGACAACTTCCTAAGACTTTAATTTTAGTAGGGCCAACTATATTTATTTTTTTGTGAATAACTAGGATGATTGATAAGACCTTGTTGGGTGTGAATTCTATTATATTCTATGATACTTTCTAATTCAAAATTGAGTACAAAAAAGTTAGGTTTAGAAGATAAGATGTAATACCTCAAATTTTAAAATAAATAAAAAATAAAATAAACGGAGATACGAGAATATAAGGTATAGTTTGATTAGGATTAGAAAATAATAAAAAGGATATAAAGAAATGATAAGATAAGATATGATTAGGATAGGGAAAAAGATTAGAGTCAAAGTTAAATTATTATCCTAATAATTTAAGAGACTTCTAATCAAGATTGAGATAAGAAGAGATTAAGTTAAATGATTATCTTAGTTAATTAATATTTCTAATCCTACCCAAACTAATTTTAAAGGGTTCCTAACTATAAGGGAGATAGGAGAGATTAAATTAACTTTGACTAGGATTATGACTAGGTAACCCTATATAAAGAGAGTTAGAGGGCGGAGGACCCCATAATCTCTCTCAAGCTTTAAGAACCAGAAGCTCTCTCTCTATCTCTCTCTCTCTCTCTCTCTCTCTCTCTCTCTCTCTCTCT
>LTAE01009846.1:0-17834 GCA_001647135.1 Pontederia paniculata
AGTCAGTTCATGCATTCACCGAAGGTCTCTCATCTTGATGCGGCACTCAGAGTTGTTCGCTATCTCAAACGATCACCAGGGCGTGGTCTATTTTTTTCTTCTACTATAGATGTATCAGTTTCTGCATACTGCGATGCGGACTGGGCCTCTTGTGCCTTTACTCGTCGATCTGTCTCTGCTTTTTGCATTAAAATTGGTGACTCTCTCATCTCTTGGAAGTCTAAGAAACAAGATACAATCTCCAGATCATCCACTGAGTCAGAGTATCGGAGTATTGCATTAGTCGTTGCTGAACTCATTTGGCTTGATCGTCTCTTCACTAAGTTATCTTTGCCGTTGTCCAAACCGTTTTCTATTTTCTGTGATAATAGTGCTGCAATTCAGATTGCTGAGAACCCTGTCTTTCACGAACGGACAAAGCATATTGAAGTTGATTGTTATTTCGTGCGTGAGCGTGTTCTTCAGAAGTTTATTTAGCTGCGTCATGTGCCCACGACGGACCAGCTTGCATATTTGCTTACTAAGCCTCTCAGCAAACATCAGCATGATTTTTTTGTTAACAAGTTGAGGGGGCGTGTTGGTCATAACAGAGTCTTTGAGTGGACCGTAACAAGTGTTATTTGTACAAACCATTTTTTCTGTTTTTACTGTACCAGTTGACCAACGATCGTCCTCTCCATGGAGCGCTCGAGCAACGGTCGTCCGCCTCATTGATCTCTCGATCAATGAACACCCGCATGCTCGAGCAACGGTCGTCCGCTCTATTGTGCTCGAGCAACGGTCATCCGTTTCATTGATCTCTCAATCAATGGACGCCCGCATGCTCGAGCAACAGTCGTCCGCTCCATTGCGCTCGAGCAACGGTCATCCACTCCATTGATCTCTCGATCAATGGACGCCCGCGTGCTCGAGCAATGGTCGTTCACTCTATTGATCTCTCGATCAATGGACGCCCGCGAGCTCGAGCAACGGTCGTTCGCTCTATTGATCTCTCGATCAATGGACGCCTGCGCGCTCAACCAAACACCAACGGTCGTCCGCTCCATTGATCTCTCGATCAATGGACGCCCGCGCGAGATATTTTTTATGTGCGTATTAGATACTGTAGCACACTGATACGCTGTGCTCTTCACTTCTTCTGAACATGCTTCCAGAAGGTTCGATGGTTATTTAGTGTGTATAGCAAGTATTAATAGAAGGGAAGTTAGATGTAATATTTTGAGAACCTCTTGAATAAAATTTGATACATCGTGTTCTTCCCCCAAATTCTTCTCTCGGACGATTTCTTTCTCTAGTTCAACAATGGCGTTGATCGCTTGATTCAGAAGGGTTCTATTTTTGACAAAAGGAATTCAAGGAATTGTGAGGGTTGATGGCGGAGTTTTCAAAATCTAGACGATTTTAGAAATTTTTATTTTCTATTTTTTATTAAAAAATTCTATATAAACTCTCTAGGATTTAAGTTATTCTGTATTTTATATCATATATTACTTTTTTTATTAAAGAACGAACTCAGTCGCTGCCCCGAAAATGTAACTCAGTTAAAGACGAATCTCATATCTTCAAAGAAATTATTTTTTCCGTCGCATATCCACAACAAAATGAAAAGCTTTTTAGAGATCTTTCTAGTTGAATCGCTACATGTTGATTAGCTTTTCGAACTATTTTTTTCCCAAATTACACGGGAAACTCATGAACAATGGATGTTCATAGTAATAAGATGAGATGGATGGAACATAGAAAAATATAAAATTTATTATATTTTTTAATTGAATTATGTTCTCGAACCATATGAAGAAGAAAAAAATCCCCGACTCTTAGGATTTATTTGAGAACTAACTAATGAAGGAGTGACATGAGATGATGGAGTATAAACAATGTTATTAAAACTGGATCGGACCGACCGGTTCGATCGGTTCAATCGTGAACCGATGGCTGGACCGGTCCGGTTTTAGTGTACGGAAGTGGTATTGCAACATATGAAATTGGTTCGAATCGGACAAAACCAACGAACCGACAAACCAGTTCAAAACCGGATTCAACTTTAAATTTGAAAAAAAATCAAAGTAAAAAAAATACAAAAATAGAAACAAAAATTATATAAAAGGAAAATAGTTTAAAGCAATTACTAAAAATAAAATTGGAAACCAGAATAAATATGGGAGGAAAATGAATAAGGAGAATAAATAGAAATTAGAAAAAAGAAAGATTTGATAATAATTGAAAGTTAACTAGATAAAAGGAAAGTGAACAATAATTTGAATTAAAATAATTAAAACATTATTAGTATAGTAATAATATCAAATAGCACAATTTCTGGGTAAGCATTAAACTTTATAAAAAGAAAACAATTGGCAAGAATAAAATTGGAAAGAAGAAATAAATAGGAAGAGAGTAAATAAGAAAATAAATGGAAATATAAAAAAGAGGTTGAAATAAAAGATTTTCAAATAAACTTAGCAATAATTTGGTATAAAATAATTATAATAACGTTATTAGTATGATATAAATAATAATATATCAGTTTCATGCATTTTATAAGCATTATTTTTTAATATAATCAAAAATTTTTTAGAAAAATGATTCAACTCAAATCAAGGTAAAAAAAATCATTGAAAGAAATAGAAGAGATTCAAAATAACACTAGGCAAAATGAAATGATAAAATATAGGTGAATTAATAAAAACATAAGGGAAGACGGTGAAAATTGAAAAGAAACAAAATAAAATAATCAAATTAAGAGTGAGTTAAAATAAAATAAATTAATATGACATTATTACTATCATATAAAAGATAATAATAATTTATTAATAAATATTATTTTAAATAAGCATCATATATTTTAAACATACAATACATAATATTTTGAATTATATCTAATTATTTAATTAGTTATTATTATATGAGCTAAACTAAATTATGTTATGTTTGAATAATTTAAATAGAAGTCATTTATACAATTTATCATATATCATTATTTATGACCGTTAATAAATACTATATTATTATATATTTATTTGATTTATTATAGTATTTATCATTATTTTATCTCTTTATATATTTTTATCTTATGTTTAGTATTTTTTTCCTTCTAATATATTTTATTTCTCTTTCACAATATGACAACTTTATATTAATTCCGTTTGCTCAATAATATTTTGCAGACTAATTAGTTAAAAGCGAAAAAAAGTTATATCTATCATTAAATATCTTAATGCTAACGTTTATTACTTAATTCTAATAACAGGAAAAAGGTGGCCGAAAGATATAAGTGCATGCCATCATATTATTTTGGAAAAAAAAACGTCTTAAGCGTAGGAACGTTTCCGCTACAATAGTTGAATTAGGAATTTATGATTAGAAAAATATGAGTTTAATAGATATGTATCCTAATTAAGTATGATAAATCGTATCTTTATCTTTTGAAACCTTGGATCTAAGACGTGCAATTAAAAATAAATGGATTATTTAATATTCATATTAACCTACTTATGTTTTCAATCATAACCTAACAGGTAAAGTTACGATGTATTATACTTAAGTAGGATATACCTCCTTTAAATATGAAAAATATTATGCTGAAATTTATTGGAAAAAAAATGATAATCATGATGTCTAGAATTGTTAGTTGTTACATAAGTAAGCTTCTGGGAACTAGCACTAAAACTTAAGGAAATTGTACTAAAACTAGAGAAAAAAATATAAGGATTAAATTCTAATAAACAATAGAAAAACAATGAGGAAATGGTAAAACAATATATCATAAGGATTCCAAACATGATGAAACTTTATTAAAAAATATAAAGGAATAAATAAATTATATTTAAAATAGATAAAAAGTAGGACTGAGCAAAATTGGGTTCCAGACCAGGTTGTCTCTGTCCCGGTCCCGACCCAGTTTTGGTCGAGTCTCAAAAAATGAGACCCGAACTTGAAACCAGTCGGGTTCGGGATCAAGTCGTCTTGAATAATTACGAATAAAATCAGGATGGTTAAATTGACCTAATTTTAGTTTTTTATTATATTAAAATATATTTAAGATTTAGGATATTTATAAATATTAGTTATTAGTAACTAAAAACTCTTTTTTATTATGCATAATAAAATCAGTTTATATTAAATATTTAAAAGAAAAGTTATAATACAATATGTAAATATTACATATATATATATATTTTATAATATATTTATTTATTATAATATAAGATAATTGGATTGGGACTAAATCTAGATTTCTTGAGTCTGGACCCAATCCCGACTCGGATCAGACTGGATTTTTGAGCAATTGGACCAAGTCTCAACCCGAATATTTCAGACCGGGAGGAATTCCTGAAGAACCGAGTCGGACCGGGCTGGGATGACCGGGTCAGTCTGAGTCATGCTAGCCCTAATAAAAAGAAAGAACATGCAAACTCATTTGTATGTCAATGCATGAAACACCTAAAATTATGTCTAATATTTATTGAAAAAAGTAGGAGTAGAAAAATAATTGCAGACACTTCTAAAAAATAACATCTAAGATAGAGTCCAATTTGTTAATCAAATCAAAGAATTGTTTAATATATTTTGTTAATAATTGCATTACCTACTTAAGTAGATAATATTATATTACTTATCTTTTTAATTGTAGTATTGTGTTATCTACCTATTTTCGTACAACTAATATTAAGTAGGTAACATCCTACTTAAGTAGGTATAGACTTCATTATTTTTGTACAATTAATATTAGCAATAAGTTAGCCATTGATACTCAATGTTTTAAGACGCTTGAAGGACAACATTAAAATTTACAATTATCGTATAAAGATTAGTACCAAAATATATCTTAAAGTCTTTCATTACTAATTCTCATTTTGTGCGAAAAAATTACGCTGACAATGAAACAAAATTTCTATCTTATTGTTGTATTATTTAGTATTAGAATGATTAAAAAAAATGGATACTTTGATTTAGAATGCATATAATAATTCAAACTATGCAAAGTATATTTTGTCTTTTCTAAGTTATTTTACATTCATCAATTAATTCAAATGCTATATTTGTCAAATAGTTTTATTTAATTCAATGGTTCTATCTTTTTTTGCTACTAGATAGTCATTATACACTAATTGAATCATTATTCTTTATCAACTATTTAAACAGTTAGTCATGCCAAATAGAACCATAGCCTTGTATTAAACCTTCGCTAATTATTTAGCTAACTAAAGTTTGTTGTTTATTCATCATTGTTAATACTATCTATAATATGTACTTATACTAACTAAAGTATCTATCACATATGCACACAACTATGCCATATGTATATGACTATATCTATTGCTTCACCAACTACTTTTTATTACATGCAGTGTATATATAACATTTATATTTGATCAATTCATGATATTAAAAGAGTTTCTTCTATTATTATATAAGTCACGATACTCTTAATTTCTCTCATGGAATCATTCACGAGAACCTCCTCCTCAGCCACATCCAATATCTCTTTTGTAGCAACCTTGCCACTTCTCCCGTCTCTTCTTCCCGTAAATCAAGCCCATCACTTAGTATCCTTGAAGTTAACCAACATAAATTAACTTGACAACTTGAATCCTATCTTTTAGAGCTTTGGACTAGAAGTCCTCATCAATGGATTTGGCCCATGTCTTTCAACCGTACAATGTCATCATCTGATCCGACCACGCCCCTACATTTGTCTCGATGGCCACAATATCTATGATCCTTAATTCGACGTATATCATGTGGATCCAACATGACCAATTGCTATTGAGTTAGATATTGTCCTCTCTCTCTAAGAAGGTCTTACTTCTTGTTGTCGGCCTCACATCCTTGACACAAGTATGTAATGTTGTGAGTTGAACTTGGTGCCTACATCAACTACAAATACCAATGCAAAATATGAAGAAGGATTATCTCAAGCAGGCCTAATACCTCTTTGATGATGTCGTCACTTCTTGCCTCAATCCATGAACCTATAAACTACCTTGAATTACACAACATCTCGACGAGCCATGAGATTCGTGTGCTTTCTTAGCAATCGTCATTAGCCTCTTTGAATCCATTTGTCAATTGTAGACATATATACCTAGTTACCCTCCCAACCATAGAGGAAACCACAGAATCAAGCCCATGGTGGAGACAAGACCTTAGAAGAAAAACATGACCTTGCCCTATGAGCGATGCACAAGGTCACATCCATAAAAGTGTTAGTATTGACACCCATACACCATGCAACAATCTAGAAACCACCATATGACATCCCCACATATTGTTCATGCGTACACTACTCCCCCTCCAACAATATATTAAACTATGCTTCGCCTTCTAGCTCTCTACTTGCACTCGAGGCATACTTTGAGTGGCTGCCAAAATAGGAGCTATCCATCATGCTATGATGTTGATTCTTCAATTCCACTGAGACATACAACAATCCTAAATAAGCCACATGTTGGGATCGAATGAAACTTCCCATCTCTCACATTGGTTTGTGTATCTTCCCTGTACTACACTCCCGTATGTCTTAAAATGTTCTTCGAGTTTCATCTTATCCTGATCATTACTATATGTTCAATATTTACAAATGATAATGTCTACATATTTTAGTTTCACCCACTTTTTTTATCGTCAAGGACCAGTAACCCTCCACCCTCTGCTCTGTGGTTCGAATAAAGAAGGTCTTTACTCCCTTCAATCGGAAACTTTGCACACTATTCTTTTGTCACAACATTTGTTATTCGAATGTCTTCATCGACGACTTGCACATGCAACATCAAACATAGTTCGAACTTGCCTGCCATCATCGTCTGCATGTTAGATCTGCCATCCCCAACTCTTCTTGCAAAGCTTCTCTTATAGAGATTTCATCTCGCAGCATCTTCTATTGACTGCATTTTTCCTTTGTTTAAATCCTTTGTTGAGCGTCAATTTAATAACTAGTTTGTTGCTTGCAAACTAACTATGGAGGCGAATTACGTGAATTGACACCTCTCCTTCAATCTTGTGGCATTCTTAATCACATTTTGTATGCACACACACACACATGGGCAAAATGATTCTACCGGATGTAAGATCTGGCATGTTATCAACACTCATCTTTCACTCAAGGTTATAAAACCCAGACATAGCAGCCGGTCAGATCAATATGCGGGGTTAAAAATGGGTCTTGGGTTAATAGGGAGTTTATGCCATTAAGCCATATTGAGCCGGTCAAACCCAATCAAAAATAGGGTTTGACCGAAAAACCGACGATTTTTCTTGAGCCGGATGAAAAAAATGGTTCAAACTTCAAATTGAAAATTGATCGGCAAATCAATTTTTTTCCCAAAAAAGAACCGGATTCCCTAGCAGCCCTTACTCGCGTCCAAGGTCTTCCCCTCTTCCACGACATTGATGACGGAACTCTTCCTTCCACCGATGGCGACGACCAGCTGATAATGACCGGAGGACTCCAAGACCACCGGTTAGTGATCTTGTCGGAATCCACTTTCCCTCTTCAGTCTTCCCTTTACTTCTCATTGTGCGCACACTAGGCCGCGCGTTCGCCAGGACGATGTGCGTGTCCAGGCCACGCGCCGCCTGGACGACATCCTGAAGGCGCGCCTTCGTCATAGACGAAATTCATTATATTATTAACTTCTTGTTCATCCCTTAATTTTCTTGTAAATCTATATTTATGTAATTGATTAAAGTAATTGATTATATTGTTAATTTGTTATGGATCGTCATCATATACTACTTTCATAGGTTTCATTTCGTATTTAATTTATTTAAGTTATTTTGTGCAATTGATCAAATTCTAGTCATTGAATAAATTGTTATGTATCATTTTCAATTTTTTTGTTAACGAGTAATATTATATTTTCATTGTTCTATTTTATAGCTTGTTGGTTGTCTTAACTTAAGACTCATTTTAAACTTATCTTATAGGATATGGAATCGGCTGGAAGTAGTGCTGGTGAAAGTGGTGTGATTTGTATTTTGAATGTTTAAAAAAGTCTTCTTAGCAATTATCTTATGATGTTATGTTATTATAACTTGTATTAGATTTTGTTGCAAACTTTATGTGTTGTGAATTTGTGAAAGTTTGTGAACTTTTCTTGACAATTATTTTATAATATTATCTATTAGATTTTAGAACTTGTATTTAGTTTTGGCATATATTTTATATTGTGATGTGAACTTATGAGTTGAGATAGAAAAATTGTATGTGTTGTAATTTATGTAACATCATATATTTTGAATTATTAATTTTAACTTTTTATAGTATTTTAAATATATTTATTGTCAATCGGTTCGACCATTTAGTTTAACCGGTCCGACCTCATCCGAGGAGCTATTCGGGTCGATGACTGGTCGGGGTTTTACAACCTTGCTTTCACTACTTGCTCATGTGCATGTACCTCTACATTTTTGGCACTTTGCCTTGGAAACTGCTATCCATATTATAAATCAACTTCCAACTCCAATATTCCATAGTCATTCCCCGTATGAACTCCTTTTCCATCAACAACCAAATTACAAATTCTTTCATTCTTTGGTTGTGCTACCTTTCATTTAACCCAACCTTATAACACTCATAAGTTTGTGTTTTTCAGCATTGAGTATGTCTTCCTAGGTTATTCATCAAAATTACTTGAGTCATTGTTGCTTTGATCCAAAGTCGGGCTACACGTGCATCACTCGACACATTCGATTTGACAACACATGTTTTCTCTTTGCCAACCCGACACCTAATCCCACACAACCTCTGCCATATCCACACCCATGTCTAAGTGTCTTGACGCCCATGCTTGGCCTCTCGACTATGTCAACCAATCATGACACCACACATATCAACTATTAACACTTCACCTAAGATGATTCTTGTTGCACTGTCTCCTTGCTCAATGCAAATTCTAGTTTGCAGTCAATTGATTAGCGCTAACTTGCAAGACTTAATACACTCTCTCACACACATTATGCAAACGTCTCCACCCACATGTTTGTTCCTTTCAAACTTCACCATGGCCAGCTAGGACCCAGATGGAGGGACACTATGGTTGAAGAGTTTCATGCTGTACTAAGTAACAATACATGGTCACTAGTTCTACGAAATGCACACATGCACGTAATTGACTGTAAGTGGTTATTTGAACCAAGTACTTTGTAGATGACCCAATGGATCACTATAAGGCACGACTTTTAGCTAAGGGATTTCACCAACATCCCAAAAATAATTTCACCGACACTTATAGTCCTCTCATAAAGTCCACTACAATTTGTGTACTCCTCTCCTTAGCTATCTCTCAAGGATGGCATCTCTGATAACTCGACATAAGTAGAGGAGGACTACATGGAAGACCAACTCGGTTTCAAGACACTAATTGCCCAACTCATTTCCGCAAGCTAAGGAAGTCTTTTTCTGGTCTTTGCCAAGCTCCATATGCCTTATTCACTACTCTCCATGCCAAGCTTCTTGCATTTGTGTTCACCACATCCAAAATAGATCCATCCCTATTCATTCTTCTTCATCATTCATTACATTGTATGCTTTAGATTATGTTGTCAATATAATTCTAATGGGTTCCTCAACATCAACTATTGACAATCTAGTTTGGGCATTGATTTCCTATAAAACACCTTGGTCAACTAAATTTCTTCTTTGGTCTTGAGGTAATGACGACCTCTTACTGTCCCAATGAAAATACATCGAATCAATTCGACAATGTGATAATATGATCAATGCAAAAAGGAGTTTTCTCGCCAATTGTTTTAACTGGAAAAACATATGGTAACTACTCCCAAGTGTTCCAAATTGCGCCTATATCGACAACTGGCTAATGTTCTCTAGTATGTCACTCTCATATGACTTGAGATAAGCTTTGCGACGAACTTTGTCTCTCAGCACATGATAACCCTTAAGAAGACCATTGAAAAGTCCCTAAATTTATATGTTACTTGAAGCTCACAATTAGTATGGCCTTTGCATAAGTAGATCTTCCTCCTTTAAACTACAAGTCTTCACTAATGACTAGTTGGCACTTCAACTAATAGTTGCTTTATAAATAGTTCTGCCATCTTATATAAAATCTCATCTCGTGGAGCTAGAAGAAATAATGAATTGTTGCTCGTTCATTAATTGAGTTCGAGTATCATGCTAATGTAGATGCCATAGACGAGATAATATGGATACAATCCTTACCACAAGAACTTGTCAGCCCTCTCCTCCAAGCATCCCAACTATGGTGAGATAACATTAGGGCCACTTACCTCAGGACAAATATAGTATTTCATGTTCACACGAAGCATATTAAAATTGATTACCAATTCATATTCGAAGAGTGGCCTCCAAATGGCTCAATGTTGGTTACATATCAACCACATACCAATTGATTGTCATGCTCACACAACCATTAGCATGTGCTTGCTTTAAGTTCATGTGCAAAAAATTTCGGTTTCCTGGCCGAAAACCTTTAATTTGAGACGACATGTTAAGCTTATCTATAATATCTAATATATTAACCAATGCATCTATTAGATATGCACACAATCATGTCCCTATCTTTATCACTTCATCCAAGTATATATGCACACAATCATGCCATATCTACCTGTATCACTTCACGAAGTACTTTGAAGTGAATATATAAACATGTATATATGATTAATGCAGAGTAATTTTCAAGATTAGTACCCCAATTTACTTGTGATCTCAAGTTGGTACCTTAATTTGATTTTGTAACTATTTAATCCCCCAACTATACAATCTTTTCACAATTGATCTCCTTCACATATTATATTATTTTTTAATGATGTGGCGCCACATCATTTATTTTCATAAATAATTTATTATTATGATAGCCACATCAATCACTCGAAAATGAACCACTTTAACTTTAAAATGATTGATATATAAAATAGTCATGTGAAAATAAAAAAAAAGTTTATTTTTATAACTATTTATTTTTTAAATGTTTGTAATCTTTTTAAGTTGGAGATATTTATTTATAAGTTAGCTGATTTGGCTATCAATTAATAAAGTATTAATAAAAACACATGATGTGATTGCCACATCAATAAAAATATATTACAATATGTAGGATCCATTCTGAAATGATTATATAATTGGGGTATCAATAAGTTACAAAATAAAATTAGGGTACTAACTTATAATCTTAAGTAAAGTTAGAGTATCAATTTTGAAAATGGGAGAATTATTACTTCAATACAAAAGGAAATAGGAGAATTACATGTCTATATAAATGGGAGCATTACTACAAGATTTACTTCTATCAATCACCTGTCTATATAAATAAGAGAATGATTACTTCAATACAAAAGAAATTCAACTCTTAGAAATAAAATTACATCACGCCTGATTTAGTCAATCATTAGCAAGGTAACTAATGAATGAGAAGTTAATTAATGATAGAAGGAAATAAGTGAATAAAAAAGAAAATTCAAATTTACAGTAAACTATGGTGCTCGATTGAGAAAGAATGTTTTATTTTCTATCGTAAATGATTTATGCTAATCAATATTTTCAAAACTGGATCAAACATCAATTAGGAGAGACTTTCGATTCAGGTCGAACTAGTCGAACCGATTAAATCAAATTGTAAAATCGAGTATGTATAAAATAATCTAAATGATACATTTGTTTTATTATTTTTTAATTGTTTTATATTTATCAAATATTATCTGACAATAAAAAAACCAAAGACAAGTATAGAATAAGGGTTCAATGTAGGTGCTCCTTAGCTAAGTAGGAAGCACTATGTTACCTACATTTTTAACCATAGGATGTTAGATTTATGATAGATATTAGATCTTCTCTCTCCTACTTTTTTTCTCTCTCCTACTTTTTTTCTCTCTCCTACTTATTTCTCTCTCCTAAATCAAACCACCTTTGATTAAGTATCGTACGGTTAAAAATACGGGTAGCACGTTAAGTAAGGAGCACCTTCATTTTTTTCATAGAATAATATGCTTAGCAAATTACAATAATATAACTATTGTATGATAAAATACAACATAAAACTAATTAAAAAAAGAGTAATTAAAATATTTGAATAAAAAATATTCTTTTCATTATTTTAATTTGACAATGCCAACTAATTATTATTGATTTAATTTCATGCATACATAAAGTTAATTGAGATTTTAATTAGAAATGCTAATTAGTATGAGAGAACGTGTGTATCATGAGTTATCATGATGGATCATGTGAGACAAGCAAATTAATATTGTAATCGATGTGAGTTAATTGGGATTGATTGTTTCTTTTGAATTTGAACATGCTTTTGAGAGATATTGTAATATATGCATTAATGGGTCATTAATTATGATAGCATTTTTCTTAATTTGAATTCAAAAGGAAACTTGGGTAATATTGTAAAATAATTAATTAAGATATATTCTTTTTTAATTGAAACAATCAATTCGATCAGAATTTAAAGTCAACACATATTAAACGGTTTATTTAGAGCGGTTTTGACATGTTACAATCAATTTTGATCGGCTCAATCAATTTGAAATGTTTGCCCATAGTTCATTTTGGAAGCCAGCCAACAGCCGGATCGGTCCGACCATCTGTCCACTTCGATCCTAATAGTGATACTCTTAAATAAAGAATTGTAATGAAGGAAAAATCAATAAATGATAAAAGAAAGAAAATCAAATTAGAAAAAAATGCCACTTAAGTAAATTTTATTTTCCTTAATTATAAGGTTGTGCCTCATTGGGTAATTACTTTTCAATTGGCCTTATGAATGATAACACACTAAGGATGTTCACAGATCAGATTTAACTCGATTCAAATTTAAATTCGACCCAACCGGATTAATTTTATTCGAATTGAATTGAATCAAACTGATAATAAATTAGTCGTCAAATTTGATCCAACCCGATCTCTATTAGATCGGGCTATATCAGATCCAACCATCGACTTATTCGATTAAATTTTGTTATATATTTTTAGTTATTTTTTTATAATATTTAATAATTAATTATATTTAAAAAAAGAAATAAACATATTTTTTCAAAGATTTGTAAAACTTTGAAAGGATATAAATATAAATTTTAATATATTTTAATTTTAAAATAATAAAAATGTGTCAAGAATAAATTAGTTCAAATTTAATAAAAAATATGTAAAAATTTGGATCGTCGGGTTCGACCGGATTTGAAAAATTAAAATTTATACCCAATCCATTGATGATCGAATTATGATTGAATTAGTTCGAGTCTGACCTGATGAACGATTCGACCCGATCTCATTGAGATTTGATCGATTTTTATCGTCGAGTTTATCGAATTAAAATACCCCGACAACACATTAACCCCTACACAAGACATTAATGCACATCAATGATGCACAACACGTCTAATAATTTTACTGTACGCACTTATTCTCTGTACAAATATTTTACGATTTTCATTAAATCAAATTATTTGCTTCCCAAGAGTTTATAATATCTTTTAGAAGTTTTGGGAACCTCAGCAGAAAGAAAACTGATATAATTTTGGTCATTTAATCATGCATGCTCGGATACATAATAACTCGTAATTCAGTAATCGGTTATATATATATATATATATATATATATATATAGAGAGAGAGAGAGAGAGAGAGAGAGAGAGATAGAGAGAGAGAGAGAGAATTAAAAATATGTACATATAATACATTCCTTTCTCTAACCAAAATAAATTATTTGTTTTATAATCATTTTTTTTCCAAAAGATAGAATTAAAAATATATAAGAAATTGTTTTAGAAATGATTTTAAACATGGTTTGAAACTTTTTAGAAAAATAATAATAAAGGTTATTATATTTAGATAGATAATAATTCTTTATACACTTTTTTTACATCTCTTCGGGTCTTCCTCCTCCTTTCTCTTCACTGTCTCCCACTTTGTTCTCTGCTCTCATCTACCTCTCCTCTCTTTTTTTAACATATATATTTTCATTTCCTCATAGTTTCTTTCTCGTTCTGCCCACAATTTTACCTTTATTTCTTTCCCTATTTTCCTCTTACCTCTTTCTATACTACTTCTTTTCCTAATATTTTCCCTTCCTACTGCATTCTTTCCTTTCATCCGTTGTTGTTTCTCTCTCCTTTTTATCTTCTCCCTTCTTACACATCAAGTACACGTATTTTATTAATCATAAATATTTTAGTTTACCTATGGTTAGTTCAAATACAAAAAATAAACAGAAATGCTATATCTTTTTAATTTTTTAAATAAAATAAATATGAAGGCAGAAAAATAAAAAAAATATAATCAGCTCACCCAATTCATGCCCAATATTATGAAAGTCTGAGAATTAATTTTTGATTGAGGGTTTATTTCTTTCTACCCACTTCCTGTGCAATTGTCCAAACCATGACTGGGCGTAGCAGCAGTCGGCCCAAATGATACTTCCTTCTTTTATTCTTTTTTGTTATGTTTTTTTTCTCCTTCACATTTCAGAAGGGAAAAAATAGCACCATGATTTATTATAATACTACGGTTCAACATGGCCCGTGTTCCTTGGGCTATAATGAAAATCAGATTTTTGGGATTGAAAATGATAATTCTTTTCAGAATGAACTAGAAAGTTTTTTTTCTATTTCTAGTTATTTGAATAGTGGGTCTAAGAGAAAAGAATCACCACTATTATCATGACATGTATTATACTCAATCTAGTTGGAATAATCATATTAATAATTGCATTAATAGTTATCTTCGTTTTGAAATGAGTATTAATAGTTCTATTTCGGGTAGCATTGATAATTACAGTGAGAGTTTTGTTTATAATTTTATTTGTACTAAAAATATAAGTAGTAGTGAGAGTAGGAGATCTAGTATAAAAACTAGTCATAAAGAAAAAAAATATAAGAGGAAGATCTAGTGATTTTAATATAAATAAAAGATACAGACATTTATGGGTTCAATGAGAAAATTGTTATGGATTAAATTATAAAAAAATTAGGTCAAACATGAATATTTGTGAACAATGTGGGTATCATTTGAAAATGAAGAACTTATATAGAATCGAACTTTCGATTGATCCGAGAACTTGGAATCCTATGGATGAGGATATGGTTTCTATGGACCCTATTGAATTTCATTCAGAAGAGGAACCATATAGAGATCATATCGATTCTTATCAAAGAAAATCAAGATTAACTAAAGTTGTTCAAATAGGCGTAGGTTGACTAAATGGTATTCCTATAGCAATTGGGGTTATGGATTTTTAGTTTATGGAAGGTAGTATGTGATCCATAGTAGGTGAAAAAATTACTCATTTGATCAGATATGCTACTAATCGGTGCCTACCTGTCATTATTGTATGTGCTTCTAGAGGAGCGCACATGCAAGAAGGAAGTTTGAGCTTGATGCAAATGACTAAAATATCTTCTGCTTCATATAATTATCAATTAGATAAAAAAGTTATTCTATATATCAATTCTTACATCTCCTACGTAGCAGTAACTGCCAATTTTGGTATGTTGGGGGATATAAGTATTGCTGACCTAATGCCTACGTCGCATTTGCTGGTAAAAGAATAATTGAACAAATATTGAATAAGATAGCACCGAATGGTTCACAAGTGGCTGAGTATTTATTCCATAAAGACTTATTCGACCCAATTGGACTGCGTAATCTTTTAAAAGGCGTTCTAGCTGAGTTATTTCAGCTCCACAGTTTCTTTTTCTTAAGTCAAAATTCAAAAATTAGAGTATAACTGTAACGCCCCCAAAACGCATCACTCTTGGGCTCGGCCCGCGAGGGCTTTTCAACGGCGCTACATGGACATTATGCATATCATATGGGCTCACTAAGAAATAAAACTAAGCAAGCTCGTGACCATAACTATGAAAATATAAAACATAATAATATCGTAGCGGAAAACATAATAAGATATCATAAGATAAAACATATATCATGGCAGCGGAAACATATTAAAATCCATATAATTTGCCATCTATGGGCATAATCCATGGCCAAGTATAAGGCCTATAACATGAGTCTCAGGCTCATTCGACTCGAGACATAACATAATATAAAGTTCATTAGACATGACACTAATGACATAAAAGGCCTACAAGACCTAGACACGACCATGTGCAAATCAAAGCTGCCATGAGCACACCACCACCAAGCACTTCATGCATCTTCGCTTGCATGGATCCAGAAGCAGGGGAGGTGGAAACCCCCCGGTTAGAGTATGTAAAGGTCGGCATCTATCATGCAATATATGTGTCATAACATAACATGATCATAAGTATGAATATTGAGCATAAATCATTTTAGGTAACATAAGCATATGACAATTGCATATCTTGAGCATAACATTGAACATTCATACATGAAGCATTACAAACATGAAGCATTACATACATGAAACATTACATATATGAAACATGAATGATACTAAGCATTTTATGTTCATAATCATCATCTTTATACAATTACATCTTTACATATTAGTCATGTGGCCCATTTTGAGTTCTCTTTGACTCACATCATCATCATCTTAAACATCTTGATCATAAGGTCAATTATTATCTTTTACATCAAGAGTCTCGGGTAACACTGGCCTTAATAGTGGCTAGCTAGGCCAACCCTTCTCTGGGGTCCGTGTTGGGGAAGCCCACACACTATCATTAGTGAGTGGCCGTCGCCTCCCGGGAAGCGCCTTCGGCTACTTCCCCCATCTTCAATATGCCTCGACTAATTCATCATGTCTTCTTTCAATACATCAAGCATAGCAATCGATCTTGTGATTTTAACCTAATTACGAGTTTGCATGCATCTCGATGTCTAGATGTAACACAAGCATCAAACATGGTTTGCTATCTTGTAAGAGCATATAGCATAGCATACAATTGATTTGACAAGGCATTAAGGGAATAACATCATAGTAAACAACCTCAAAATATGATTTACATAGCTTAAAAACATCTTACTAATCATCACGGCCTATGAGGTGTACATCACGGTCGTGAGACCCCGTGTCACGGCCCGTTACATCCCGTAACGGCCCGTGATCCTCACAATCACGGTCCGTGATATAACATCACGGTCATGACCGAAGCGGTGTTGCGTGGCTCTTCGTGTCATGGCCGTGATATTCCATCATGACTGTGATCGAAACTGTCGGTCATGGCCTCCTCGTGTCACGGCCCGTGATCCACATTGTCACGACCGTGACCGAAGCAGACTCATGGTCTTCTCGTGTCACCGCCCGTGAATAATCAATCACGGCCGTGATCGAAGCAGTCGGTCGTGACTTCGTGTCATGACCTAGGTGTTACAACCCGTGAGGTTATTCTCACGACCTGTAATACGCTTTGTCACGGCCCGTGATATCACGTCACGGGCGTGACTGAAGCCATGTTTCGCGACTTGGTCGTGACTCAAGCGTTACGGTCTGTGAGAACCTCTCACGACCTGTTATGAACTTCATCACGACCCGTGACATCACATCATGGCCCGTGACATCACATCATGGCCCGTGATACTTATCCTGGTAGCTCGTTTTTACTCCATTTCACTCTTAAATTCAATCTTTTCATACTTGTCATCCTCAAGGAGGTTTATACATGAGTGTGGTTATATTCTAGGTTTCTAGACATATCAATTTGAGCATTAAAAGTACTACATTAAATGCAATTGAATTCAAGTTACAACATAGGGTTCATATATCTATCCTAGAGTTCATATACATACCATAGAGTTCATAGTTCATCATATTCTCAACATTTGAGGGTGGAAACATGAAATAAGCATATCATTGCAGAATTTACATCATGGGAACATGGTTTGATCATAACATGGCTCATATGAATTATAGCAACATGATAAG
>LTAE01009847.1:0-17828 GCA_001647135.1 Pontederia paniculata
TGTTAACAAACATAATCCCTCCTGCATATCTAGTTGTTCTCTACATATCTATTTGTTTTCTTAGTTTCTATCTCTTTAGATTCTATAGATTCATCTACTGGTTGTTTAGATTTTCTAGTTTTTTCTATGAGGGCTGGGATCAAGTCCAGATTCATTATTTGATTAGCTTTGTATCTCTATTTATATGAATGAAACAATCTGCAGTAGTATTCAGTTCTGCACACAAAAACTCTCCTTCATCTTCTAAGTTCTCTCTTATTGCCTTGCATGAAAATCTGTTGTAGCACCAACAAGGAAGGCCATAAGATCTCTTTTTTCAGTAACGTTTCCTTAATCCTTCACCTCTTTTGTATCATGTACGTATCCAAAAGTACGGTTTCTAACTTTAATCAACTACCAGGACTTGTTCTTTGCTGGTTCAGACACGACTTCCGTCACTTTGGTGTGGGCTATGGCCGAGCTGATGCGCAATCCAGCCGTGATGGAGAAATTACGCGCCGAAGTGGAAGAAGTGATTGGTTCGCGAAGCGACGAAGTCGAAGATTCTGACGTTGCCAAGTTGCCCTACCTGCATGCCGTGATGAAGGAGGTGCTACGGCTGCACCCGCCGGCTCCGCTGCTGATGCCGCACAAGGTGGCGGAGGACGGGGTGGAGCTGGGGGGCTACACCACATCCAAGGGCTCACAGATTCTGGTGAACGCGTGGGCCATCGGACGAGACGAGCGAATCTGGCCGGAGGCAGAGTTGTTCAAGCCCGAGAGGTTCTTGGGCAAGGACATAAAGTTAAAGGGGCGAGACTTCGAACTCATACCTTTTAGCTCAAGAAGCCGGTCATGCCCTGGGATGCCGATGACTGCGGATATCGCATCTGGCGTTGGCGATGCTGCTGCATGCGTTCGAGTGGGGGATGCCCGACGGCATGGGGATAGGAGATGTTGACATGAATGAGAAGTTTGGGATAACGCTCGCCATGGCCGTTCCGCTCCGGGTTGTGCCCATTACCCGTCAGCGTAGCAGTAGTCTAGCTAGTTAGATATATATATACACATTTCCATATATTGTATTACCTGGCACATTTTATATATACACATTTCGATAAAAACACGTTATATATGTAACCGTTATGTAAGTTTATCTTTGTTTGTATAATACTGGTAAACCTCTCATTTGGTAATCGAAAAAGAATATGGAGTTTGGACACCCAAAACATTGGAGTTTGTGGCTCTATGGGGATCAGCAATTTCCTCTCTGCTCTCCACTTTTCATTTCCTTGGCTTAATCTCAATTCGACACATCACCATACAAATTGATATGTGGGAAATCTTGCCATTTACCTATTGAAATGGGCTAAAAGACATTTTGTGGACTACAAAACATTTTGGGCCTGTTTGGTTGCTGCTAGAATTAAAATTTGCTGACCTCAAAAATGTTCCCAAGCCAAGAACATGAATGTTCTTGAGTTGAGCAAGAACACTGTGCTCTCACATATTTTCATGTTCTTGCAATTAATGACGTGGGGTCCACATGAAAAAAAAAGTGGGCGTTTGGCAAAAAATGTGAGAACAAAGGTTTGTTCTTGGTGTTATCCTCAATCCAAACATGCCCTTTGTGTTGTTACTGAATCTGGATATGGTCTCTACTCAAGAGCTAAGAAATGTGCAACTATCTGAATTGGAGGGGCTAAGACTACAAGCCTATAAGGATGCAAAGTTCTACAAAGAGAGTATCAAGACTTGGCACGACAAAATAATTTTGAACAAATCCTTTAAGATTGTAGGACCAAGTTCTACTCTTCAATTCAAAACTAAAACCATTTTCCCCGAGATGGTCAAGTCTATCAACCATCCAACGTAATTTCGACCATGGAACTATAGAACTATTGTCTAAAAGAGGTAATTCTTTCAAGGTGAACATACAAATACTAAAATTGTATCAGCCAGGGACTATTATTATAGAGAAAGACAGAATTGAGCTCAATCCAGCTCAACAATTTACATCTTGAGAGACCAAGATACCAAGTCTAGTGAAGGACATAAAATATTGACACTCACTAGGCGGCAACCCAGACTAAGCTACCATAACTTTTGTCTTTCCCTTCCTTTTTGCAGAACAAGTCCTTCCTATTGGTTAGAATGTGATGAAATGTGCATCAAGTGAAGTAGGGTTGTGACTCTACTCACGATAATCTCCAACATGACTATAGTATTAGAGTTATGGCACATGGCAACATCTTAAACACCCTTCCAAAAACACATCCATGACCTGTAGGGCCTACTTAAAAATAAAATCCGCATATACCCTTACTCCACAGCCCACTCACGCCACCACACTCCCACTAACCCTAAAATTTTTCCACCCACCCATAACTTGCCAACCATCCTTATCTTGAAATGATGGCCACCAAAGACAAGCGATGGGGGGAATGTGGAGACCAAAACCAAAAGGGAAGAGAGGTACGACGACAACAGACCCTCTAGACTTCGAGTCGGAATAGCAAGATCCACCATAGTGCAAGAATAATCTCACGAGTCATGACCTAAAGTGTTCTTCCTCACCATGTTTGTGAAAACCTAAAACCTCTTCCAAATATCATAAACCCCTTTAAGTCAAACCCTTGCAAGTGCAACCACCACCATCTAAAAACAAGCGTGAAAAATCACAAGTTATTTGCACTACAATTGCCAACCGAAGCCCTACTTTATCATCAACCCCGAGAGAGCACTTTAAAGAAGAAGGTGAATGTCAAGAAACTACCACAGACTTAACGAGTTAAAGTCTTAAGTCCAAAGAAGCAACAATCTACAGAAGAAGCACAACCTCCCATAGTAATGTCTGAGCAACATTTGGTTAACTCTACATCTGTCCGCTAACTGATCATCACCAATGATTGAGCCTACCCTATATGAACAACAATGGACTGCTCCTACACTACCAACTCAACCATTGGTCACCTACTTCTCCTTAGAAATCTAGATGCAAATTATTTTTGAAAGTAGAACCATCACAACCTAAATCACAACCGCACAACCACACAATCTGAGGATGCATCGTCAGATCCCATCAACTAACATAGAAGATCAACATGTCGAGCCAACTCAACCAACACCACCATAAATTGAATCAGAACAACTTATTAGTCCACTTCAAACAACACATGAAGATCGACCCTCATCACCATGATCTAGCGATCCACCACTTCATCCAAAAATCAACTAGCAAGAATTAATTACATGCCCTGATGAAATCGAGTTTAAAGACGACAACAAAAGACTATATATACAAAACTACAAGCTCGTGAGTATTTCGTTGCTAGAGTTTTAGATCCTGATGCTCTGAAGATACTTGACATGAACAAATTACCATAACTTTATGTGTGTTCTTTTGTGTTGTGTTCTTACTAGTTAACCTCATTCGAATTATCATTTACAATATTATCTAAGTTACTAGCTCAAATAGAAAAGTGGACCCAGTTAAGTAGAGTGAAAGAGAACTTAAAGATTGTAGAAACACATGATGTGTAGATAGGGTGGCTCGTCTTGTAACTAGAATTACTAGGTTGAGGGTCATTATAGAGATTATTAGGGAAAGCATTTCCCACTCGCCAAGACTACAAACGTATGGTATATCCTTGTGAGTGTCACATAGATAGCGAGTAATGTGGATAGGTTTAAAGCAAAGCTCAATTGTAGATTAATGAGGATCAATACTTTGTGCAAGAGTAAAATATGTATGTTTTAAACATAGTCGAAAAGTCTATAGAAAAAGGATATACATACGTGGGTGTGTCTATATATACCAATTCACTCTCTTTTGGAAGTAATTTTCATCATTGGTCTCTTAACTTTGGCTTATTCTCATATTGGTTCCTTAACTTTAGCTTGTTCTCATATTGATCCTTCAACTTCACTTTATAACAAATTCATCCTCGAGCTTTCAAATTATAACAAAATAAACCCTTAATCGGCAATAATAGATTTTCATATTATTTTGTTGACATGGATGTCACATTCCACATGTATTTAATTTTTTTAAAAATAAATATGTAAAATTACATATAATATTATTAAAAAAAGACAAGAGATCAAGTGGGAAGATTTGGAAAGGGGGCAAACCTCTGCCCCTCTCCCTTCGTCTCTCTCGCCAAAGAGAGGTGGAGGTATGGGTCGTTGCCCAGGTCCCTTCCACCTTAAGAGGGAGCCCACTTCCCTATGAGAAGAGAGAGAAAAGGGGGCACATATGGATTCTTCTCTTTTCTTTTTTAATTTTTAAGTTTATATCATTTTATATATTTATTTTAAAAATTAAATATATGTGACATCTATTTAACAAAATAACCAGAGAATCTATTATTATCGGTCAAAGAGATTACTTTGTTATAAAATAAAAGTACGATGATGAAATTTATTATAAAGTGAAGTTGAGAGATCAATATTAGAACACGTCAAAGTTAAGAAATTAATGGTGAGTAATCGTTTAATCTTAGAAACAAAATTTAGCTATTAAAGTTCATGAGAAACACAAAAAAAGAAACAATTATCCTTGGTCATTGCAAAAAATAATATAAAGCTTCCAAAGGCTTTCAAGCTCATTAACCCTCTTCCACTCCTCCAACATCTTTCAATAACCTGTCCTCAAAGTTGCCTCCCTAAAAGAAACCTTTTCTCTTGAGATCTTTTTATCTTTTAATCACCTCAGATTTCTAGGCATTTCCTTAATTATCCATCCTTAAGGAAATAACATACCATGCCAACATTTGTTTATTATGTGTATGGCTTCTTCCGCCAACTTTCTTCTTTGTCATCACCATATTATTTGCAATATCCTCTTATAAAATTTGATTGTACTTCTTATTCATTTATCTTTTACATTATTTACTATGAAACGAAACTTGTATCTTCCAGCCTGACTTATCCATTTGATTTTAAAAAACAAAGGAAACTGAATTGTTCAAAATAACCACACATTAATGAAGCTCTCACCTCATTCCAGCCCATGGTTACAACTAATTAATTAATTAAACTCACATTTTTCGAGCACATGGTTTAAATTAATAATAAAGGCCCCATTTTGAAATTAATGTAAACCCCGCCATAAAAAATAGTACTAGATTAACTTATTATGAGATAATTAATGTATTCAATGTGTATTAGATCAATTATTTTAGGTTAATAGGACATAAAATATTGATTTTAATAATATTTATTTCTTTTATGTTCTCACTTATTTGACACATTATTTTGTTATGTAATATCTAATTTTTATGCATGTGATATTCTGCAGGCACAAACATATATATATATATATTTGTTGAAACCCTTATAATTTCAAGCAAATGAAAATACGAATTAATTGAACACCATGAATCGAAGAGAGTTTTATTAAACTATGTGGTCAATTTATAAATGACATATTTTAAATAGGGGATAATTGCATATAGTTTTTAGTTGTTTTCGTTGATATTTCTCCAAGTAGTTTTGACAAATTACAAATCTATATTATTTTGTTGAGTCAAAGTTTTAATTTTAAACTTTGTATTTATTTTGTTCTTATTTACTTGAAAAACTATAACTAATCGTTAACACTTACATTATGAGTAAATTTGAAGGATGGTCTCCTAACTATAACTGTTGTATTTGAATTACTCTCCAGCTTTTATTTTTGCGTAGAACATCCAAAAGTTTGTTTTTCATAAAATTATGTTAATAAAAATTTAGGATTTTTGACAAAAAAAATTGTAAACATAAGCAGCTAGACAAATTAGTTAGGAGGTGCACATTTTAAACTAATATCATTATAAAAGATTTAAAATAGTATAACACATAATATAAAGAATATTTCAAATATATAGATGGCAAGCAAACATCTATTTCAATAATTAATTTCAACGAAATGTTATTTTTTAAAATTTATTGGGAATGATATTATTATTGATAGTATAATTTTTTTTCATATATGCAATTTAGTCTTCAGGATATTTATTAGAAAAAAAAAACTCTTGCACCGATTGGTCACCTAAATAATTATTTAATTAGAATATTTAAACTCAAAATCTAAGCATCAAAATTAGTATTGCTCACTAAATAATCAATCTTTAATATATGATTCAAACTATTAATTTTAAAAAAAAAACTTAACTTTCGGGGGGTGCCACTGCACCCCCTTGATCCCCCTCCCTCCGCCTATGAACATAAGTGACATTAATTATCATACACACACGCAATATATATAATATATATATATATGCAAATCCCTCTTACCATTTTGTTATTTTTATTTGTATGTTTTGGGAATATGACGTTGATAAATAAACAGAACAGAATAACCACACATTAATTAAGCTCACCTCATTCTAACCCATGGTTACAAATTAATAATGAAAGCCCACATTTTAAAATTCATGTAAACCCGTCATAAATAACTAGTACTAGATTAACTTATTATGAGTCAATTAATGTATTCAATGTGTATTAAGTAAATTATATTACGCTAATAGAATATAAAATATTAGTTTTAATAATATTTCTTTGTTTTATGTTATCATACATTTGACACATTATTTTGTTATGTAATATATATAACCAAACTAACTGCTGGGTGATCTTTGCATTATTATGATGAACTGATCCCTTGCAATTTATAATTTCAAGCAAACGAAAATACCAATCTAATTGAGTACCATGAACCGAAGAGGGTTTGTAAAACCATCGGGTCAATTTATAAATGACATTTTAAACAGGGGATAATTGCATATATTTTTTGAGTTGTCTTCATTGATATTTTTATATTTCATTCCAAAATAACGAATTAGCTACTTTATGAGTGGATTGTTTTTAGCTATATGATATTTAAATTATAATCAAGGATAAAAATGTAATTGAACGGAAAAAGAGAAAAAAAATAATAGAAAAGTTAACAACTGACAATAACAATGGGTCGAATGAATTTTTCGAACCATCATATATTTTTCATGTAATTTTTTAAACATAAAATCCATTCCAAACCCAATGACAAACTCGGCACAAATTTTTAGATTGCTTCTATAACTATTGCATAGCTAGTATAATGAAGTTGAAGTTTTTAAAATATAATATATTTATACATTTTGACCTTCTCCAAATTTCATCCTGGGCCGTTAATGTCTAAATCATTTAGAGGAAGGCACCCTCTAGAAGGTTAATGCTTTCAATCCTACTTTTATATAATAACTTATAAAAATTAAATATGCCAAAAAAATAACTAAACTATAAAATTTAACATTATAATTTAACTAACATTAAATAAAACTTATGATAAATAGAGGTTTAATTTATAAAAAAAACTATTATCTTAATAATAAAAGAAAACAGTGAACTTATGAGCTAATAACAAAAAGTAAAAAAATGAACCCTTAATTTTAGAGTGGGATCTCAATTTGAATGTGCCGATTTTCTTTCATTAAAAGCCATTCTAAAATATAATTGGACTTCTAATTTTATTTTTTTTCCCAATTTTATGAATGTGCGATTGATATATAAATGATGACAGATACTTGAGAATAATCTAATTTAAAAAGGGATGTTCTAGATATACAAAACAATAAATGTCAAATTTGATGCAATTATAAATGATCTTATTGCAGTAAAAGCGAATCAAATCATAAATTACATGTTAATAATGTAGTACATGAAGGTTCATGCACATTCCATTGAATCAAATCATGAATCAGATTGACTACCATTAAAGCAAATTAGAGGACTGCGAAATATATCTAAATAAGAGATTATCATCATCGTCCATTTGATGATCTTGATAATCTGATAGAAGCCCAGATCGTTGATGAGGATGTTTAAATAGCTAGCACTCTCCTCTCTTCCAAAAAAAAAAACCAAAATATTCCATCTAATTCATGTTGTTCATGTAAACGGAATAGCAAAAGTGGTGGCATCTTCCACCTATTAACTGGTATGTTTTCATCATTTTTTCTTACATAAGAATTTTTTTAAGTATAATTTGAGATCATGTTATGTTTTTTATATTTTTTCTAAGATTTTGTGAAATAAGCTCTCTAACTTTTGATTTCTTTTTACTCTATCTATTATATTTGGAGATGGACAAATGCTAGTGATCGTAACATGATTTTGCTCAAGAGATGGATGACAAGCGGATGAACATTTAGAGACAAAACCCTCCAAACTTGAAATCAACAATTTTCTTTTTCCTTCTATCATTTAATCGGAATGATGTGTTTTTTGCCCTTGAAATTGGATGTAAACAACGTGCAGAAACGATTGATTACATATCTTCAACTTTTGGATGAAATGTTTTTATATTCTTTTGCTGTCATTTGTTTATTATTATTGAAGATATTAGTTTAATGTCTATGCCTTAGACTAAGAGTTGATCGGCTTATTTTATCCCCATGCCAATAATTCCCTATTTTTAAAGAAAATAAGGACAATTATTGATAAATGTTTACTATAAAGTAGATTATCATTAATAGATTAACAGTTAATTAGACAAATCGTTTGTGAAAATCATAGATCACAAGTAACTTTTGGAAGGGAGTTCAACTTGGAACCTCTTGACTAGAAAAAGATGACTATGTACACTATTTTTTTCTGTGAGAAAACAAGTCGCAAAACTCTAAATACAAAGGCGATATTAATTAGCTTTCATCCTAATAACTCTTATGATTGTTTTTATAATTATTCATTTATTGCCTTATTAACTGGCATCATCTGTCAGCATTAGTTTGCTCCTAGCAAGATGCATTTAATTTCTGATTCGTTAAATTTGATCATGCCTTAAATAATTTTTTCAATAGTAAAAAACACCGAGTTTACCCATATAAACCAAAAGTTGCTGTGTAATTCATGGTGCATTTTTACACCATATTTGTTTATTTTACAGGTATCTGCTAAAGCTACTGATTAATAGTAATTTAATTAAGCAGTAGATGATGGTGTTCGATCTTTCACCTTGGCTTCTCGTTTTATCTCTCTTCGTCTCTACTCTTCTGATCTTTTTGTTCAACAACATCGGAACAAGTTCTAAGAGAAGGGCGCCTGGCCCTGTGCGGCTGCCCATCTTCGGCAACCTGTTCGCCCTCGACAACAACCTGCACACTGCCCTCGCCCGTCTGGCCAAGATCCATGGCCCCGTCATGTCCCTCAAGCTTGGCACCACTGAGGCAGTCGTCATCACGTCCCCCGAAGGGGCCAAAGAAGTCCTCCAAACGCACGACAGCCTCATCTCCGATCGCTACACCTTCGACGTGAACCACATCATGGGCCATGCCGACGCTTCAGTGGTGTTCCTATCTCCTAACCAGCTCTGGAAGCAGCTGAGGGCCATCTTGGCCTCCAACCTGTTCAGTACCAAAGCCATCGACGCCAACCGGTTCATCCGCCAGCAGAAGATGAGGGAGCTGGTGGCGTACTTCCGCGCGGAGGCCGGACGCCCTGTCAACTTCTACCAAGCCGCGTACGCGACGGTTCTGAACATGCTATCCAACGTCGTGTTCTCGCGCGACCTGGCCGACCTGAACTCCAAGTCGGAGTTTGGGGAGTTGGTATCCACCATGAGCGAAGAATTAGTGAAGCCAAACGTGTCCGACTTTTTCCCGGTGCTCAAACCATTCGATCTGCAAGGCAAGCGACGAGAATTCACCCCCCTCGTGATAAGGTTTTATGCCATACTGAATGAGTTGGTGGACGACCGTCTGAGCTCCAAAACGGCCCCTGACTCAGAGAAATCCAATGGAGACTTCTTAGACCATCTTATCCAACTCCTCAAGGAAGATAAAATAGACAGAAACGTTATAAAGACACTTCTATCGGTATGCTTCGATGAACATTAACTCACCAATCAGCCTTTTCAATTTATAATTGTCTACTCATATATGTACTCACAGTTTGGATTTGCATGCTTAAATGTTTCATTACCAGGACTTGTTTATTGCTGGAACGGATACGACTTCCATTAGTTTGGCGTGGGCCATGTCCGAGCTGCTGCGTAGTCCCGCCGCCATGGCCAAAGCGCGGGCCGAATTGGAAGAAGCGTTTGGTTCACGAAGTGAAGTCGAGGAGTCTGACATCGTTGTCGGGAAGTTGCCCTACCTGCATGCCGTGGTGAAGGAAGTGCTAAGGCTGCACCCGCCGGCTCCTCTGCTGATCCCGCACAAGGTATCGGAGGAGGGAGTGGAGCTGGGAGGCTACCCAGTGCCCAAGGGTGCGCAGGTACTGGTGAACGTGTGGGCCATCGGACGAGACGAGCGCGTCTGGCCGGAGCCGGAGCTGTTCAGGCCGGAGAGGTTCCTGGAGAAGGACATAGAGTTCAAGGGCCGAGGCTTCGAGCTGGCGACGTTCAGCGCAGGACGGCGGTCGTGTCCCGGGATGCCGATGGCTCATCGGGTGCTGCATTTTACACTCGCGACGCTGCTGTATTCGTTTGAGTGGAGGCTTCCCGACGGGATGAAGCCTGGAGACTTGGACATGAGTGAGAGGTTCGGGATATCACTTGCCATGGCCGTTCCATTGCAGGTCGTGGCGTCGCCTATCAAGAGAAACAACCCACCGGCTTCAAATTGAGCAATTTTCTCCTGACATTTCATGGGACATTATAGAAAATAAAGTGCATGCATATGAACATTTTGTTGGAATTTGTAGGTCACAAATTTCAAAGAGGTGTTTATATTAGTTGGTTATGTATCACTTTGAATCTTTTGATTAATAAAATATTGCAAATTTTAATGAAGAAATGCGTTCCAATTTGTTATGAATGAAATAATGTATTTTGAATGAGATGTGTTTTAATTTATCATGTTGCACTTTTATAATATCTATATATAAATAGTCATTTCCATTGTTGATTTAATCAATTGCAAATTATAAGATTAAGAGATTGTGAGTTCTTTAAAATCATCAATGAAATAAAAAATATTTAAATGGCAGAATTAGTTTCAAATTTGAAATTCAAATCGTCAAAAATAAAAAAATAATTAATTAAGTTAATACCAGGGATTAGTGAAGAATATTTTTTTCAATAATGTCAGAGGAAACATTCACGAATTAATTGCATATTTAGTCCTTACTTTATAGTTGTCCATTTCCTTTTTTTTTTCTCTCTTCCTCTTCTTCTTTTCTACTGCCTTTTTTTTTTTGCTACTCTAAGGTGGACAACCAAAGGAAGAGAAGGGGAGGAGAAAAATAGCATTGGAGAAGGACGTGAAGGCCAAGAGGAGATTGAAGAGAAAGCACGAGAACATGAATAACAAATCCTCATGTCAAAAAGGTGTGTTAAATGAGTCCATAATAAGAAATTGACGCATATAAAATTATGCATTTTTTCTTTTATCTATATCATCATTTTCTTATCTAAGCGAATAATGAGATTCACAATTTTTTTGTACTTAATTTATATATTTAGAGTTTAAGATTTCTTTTTATGATTCATTGAAATTAGATTCTTGAGGTCATTAAGGATGGATCATCTCTTTGATATAACCTTCCTCAAAAAATTGGTCATGAAACGATTTTATAGATGGTGATCTAAGTATGTGATAGAAGACTTAATCCTTCATTTATTGTTGTTTGTTTCCTTTTTCTCTCTTCCTCTTCTTCTTTTCTATGGTTTTTTTCTCTTGGTTTTTTTGCTACCCTAACATCAGACAACCAAACGGAGAGAAGGGAAGGAGAAAAATAGCGCTGGAGAAGATTCGAACCAGGAAAGGACGTGAAGATAAAGAGGAGATTTAAGAGAAAGCACATGCACGTTAATAACAAATCCTCACATCAAGGTGTGTTAAACGGATTCGTAACAAGGAATTGATCTATATTAAAATGATCATTTTCTTTTATCTATCATCATTTTTTTATCTCATATAATCATGAGATTCACATATTTCTTTGTGCTTAATTTATACATTTAGAGTTTAAGATCTCTTTTTTTTCATGATTCATTGAAATTAGATTCTTGAGATCATTAAGGGTGGATATCTCTTAATGAAATTAGACTCTATAATTAACGCAATATGCATGTAATCTAATCCAATCTAACTTAGTGGTGAAATAAAGTCTTTAATCTCCCAAATTTATCTAATTTTATCTTATCTCATATTTTAATATTTATCTTTTCTTGTCTTTTCCTTTCTTCTATTAATTGGATAAAACTGAATTTCATTCCAACTTGAATTTTTCTATATCACTTTGTATTTTAATAAATTTAATCACATTAGTCCTCGCGGTGACGATAATCCACTCTAATTAGTATTATTAATTGTGTGATCAATATACTTATTGACCTTTCTGTTAGTCGATTTTACGCATTACATGACATAAATATTGATTTCAACTAGAGAGAAAGGAACAAAAATTTTGGGAAGAGAATGTATAAAATGGACATGAAAAAACATACGCGAAACCCTTAGATCCATTACAACATGTGAGTTTCACCTCTAACAAATTATTACAAAGTCCAAATAGATTCAAAATGGGAAGGTATACTTAATGACATATAAAGGCAAATAAAGGAAAGAGACTCTAGTGTCTATATGTTGTAGCACCACCTCGAGCATCCTATGTCGCACACACCTCCATCATCACTAACCCATATAATTTAATTGTATGTAAGATGTACTCTTGTGAGCTATGAAGTTCAATAGGTGAATAAATCAAAAATTAAAATAATGAGCATCATGATATATCAATATAAGGCATCATAAAAGAATGCACCCTATGGTCAAATTATGGATGAATCATAACAATAAAATAAAGAGTCATCTAAAATTGAATAGTAATAGCTATTGTCAATCATCATTAGATATCATCCCTCTTAGATAATTAGTTATATTCATCAATATATGATACCTCAAGTAAAGACATGATCAAAGAATGGACCATATAACATCACTTTCATTATACGTACTTTACTTTCATCATCATCATCATCATTATCATCATCATCATCATCATCATCATCATCATCATCATCATCATCATCATCATCATCATCATCATCATCATCATCATCATTAATTTATTATTAATATTTACCGCTTTGTTTATGCCCGTCATTATATTTAATGACTTTGACAACTTTGGATGACCTTGAAAATGAGCGCTCATTATCATATCTATCTGAGCTATGAATTGTCAAAAGTCAATGGTTGGTGCAAAACACAATGGTGCCCTTATAAGGGAAGGATGCTCGAGAATACTTTTTGTTGCATGGGGGAAATGATCCAGGCAAATAGAACTAAATAGTTTCAGTACAAATATACTACTAGTCATTAACATCATCATCATAACATAATTTTACTTTACTATTGGCAATCAACACACAATGGTAACCTCTATATTAAATCTTGTATTCTTTATCTTACACATGATACATAATACATCATAAGGTCAGTCATAGAACATATGCATCATATTATGAACCAATAATAATCATTATTAAATCTCGCAATAATAATCATTATTAAATCTCACAACATAGGTACCATCACATATATATGGACCAATAATGGCCCTGTTCATATGAAGTTTTAAAACATAAACATAATATGAATCTATAATGTTCAAGGTTACAAAATCTTATAGCATTAATATCATCATAATATTATTCAGTAATGATCATTATTCATATAAAGCCTTATTACATAATAATCATAATATAAACCAATAATGCTCAAGATTCATATAAAGTCTCATAACTTAATATCATCATGATATGAAAAATAAAATAACCAGGATTCATAAAAAAGCCTTATGATATAGGCATCATCATAATGGAAACCAATATTTATCAGAGTTTATATAAGATCTTATGACATTTGTATCATCACACAATTTTTTACCAATATTTTGAAAATTGGACTCAACCGGCCTGTTCGATCGGTTCGACCGTGAATCGTAGTGGGTCCAGTCTAATTTAATATACAAAATTATTTTTCATAGAATATAAAAAAGAACCAAGATGAATGGGAAAAACTAGGTTGAACCAAGATACTAGGTTCAACCTTTTATTCTTTTTGGACTAAAAATGGGAAAAAGAAGATCAAGACATCATAAAAGGAGGTGAAAAATGGAACGTGGAAACAAAATAAATTCACCAATAATCATGTTCATTTAAAATAGAAAAGAAAGTAAGAAAAACAGAAAGTATATAAAAGAATAGTTTGACAATTCAAAATGACAATTAATTGTTGTAAAAATAAAAAAGAATCATAAAGGAATATTAAAAAGATGAGGAAAAAGAAAATACTTATAAAAAAAGAAAGAGAAGAATGGAAAAAACTTCATAAAAGTTAAAGGAAAAATGTTAAAAAAAATGAAAATTTGTGAATTGAAAAAAAATATAAATAGAAAAATAATTAAGTTAAATAATAAAGGAAGAAGAAGGGTGTGATGTTAGGCACAAAATAAATATACAATTATTATTATAATATCTAAAAATTAATATATTGAAATTTATTAATGAGTAAATTAACATTGGATTATTTTATTATTTTATGAATGTATGTAAATCATTATTATTTTTTCATTATTTCATATATGTATTTTTTTAGAATATATTATTAATTAATTTAATAAAATCCAATTCAATCGTGACCCAATCGACATCTTGATCTGATCAAATATCCGACTTTTAATATATTGCTTTATACTTACTAATCATGATGAGAAATAACAGGACCATAAAAGGATTGGATAATCATATACAGTTGTTGATAATATTAATTAGAGATAGAATCAAATAAAATCTTTGAGCATTCAAATCGGAGATTAATCACATAGCAAGGTTATAATCAAATTATTTAATGTCAAAAATTATATGGGAGCATTAAGTGAACCCCATATCTGATATAAAGTCATATATGTCACATGAGAGCATATATATATATGTATATGTATATATATATAATATATATATATATATGTATATGGGTAGAAAAAAATAGAGGTACTACCTACTTAAATAGGTAGCATCGTACTACTTACTTAAATAATTTGTTAGATCTACCGTATAACGAACATCCTACGGTTGTTAAGATAAGTAGTACGGTGTTACCTATTTAAATAGGTAGCACCTCCATTGAACCCATATGGGTATGTCATACTTTTATTCACATAATTATTTATAAGGGTTAAGAGGTAAATGATATGATTCATCATCGATGTGGATATGTGATATCATTAATATTTATTTATAACATCTTAACAATAATGACAGTACTAAATACATATCCTTTGGGACAACTTCAAATCATCTAATCATTTTCAGCCTTAACAAATTTAACAAATTATCAATATAAAATTTATAACTTAATCTATCGATATCCATTTGGAATAATTCTAATTTTTATTTAAAATATGCTCTTAGATGTTTTACATGTAAAATTAACATATTTTATTTCCTTATTTTTATTCTTAAAAAATCCAACAATAGCATTTATCGAGAGTTATGACATTTGAGTCTTAAAACATTAATAACTCCTTATAGACTTATCCTTTTAAGTCACTCAATGTTCTTATACAAGAACACAAAAATATACCAACTCCATGAATCTCATATCATAATTCTACTATTTCAATTATTATATATTTTACAAGTCAGACACGCAACATCTCAATATAGCATGACCTATAGTTAGTATTTTGAAAGTTCTTCATAGAGCTTGGATCATGGTGAAATTAGATGATAAAATTAGACTTCAACGACTAATTAAACACGAGTCATGTTGGGATGTCCGGGTTGTTGGACTCCTATTAGGATTTAAATTAAGATAATTCATTCCTAGAAATTTCCTATAAATAGAACAATAGGGCATGAAAGAAATTCTCATAGATTATTATTCTCTCCAAGAAATTGTCACATCCTTCTTCTTCTTCTTCTTCTTCTTCTTCTTCTTCTTCTTCTTCTTCTTCTTCTTCTTCTTCTTCTTCTTCTTCTTCTTCTTCTTCTTCTTCTTCTTCTTCTTCTTCTTCTTCTTCTTCTTCTTATTAGGAGGTAACGACCCAAGACCCCTCCTTCATGTTCTAATTTTTCTCTTCCTCTCTCTTAGATTCTTTTATCAAAAACTCATTAGGAAAATGAAGGATATCAACGATAATGTGGATATCGAGAGAACAAAGGCGACTGTTGGAACGAGAAGAATAGAAGGTCCAACAAAATGGGTATGTACATAGACATATCCCATTTAGATATGAAGTTTTGATAGATTGTACATGCTAGGTTCTAATATGTAAATTAGAATAATTATTGAGATGTTATTCAACATATAGTCTCTTGATAAATCCCAAAATATTACTTTAATTCAAATTTAACAACATGCTTAAATATTACAAACAACATGGATTTAATCACCAAAAAGAAGGATGTCACAGCCTGAGAAGTCGGACATGGACTGTGTTCCCTGCATCCATCGTTCAACACGACCACTAAAATGTTTGAGGTAGTAACATGGACCGCATCACACTCAAACATGGCCACTAAATCCCAAACCTAAAATGCATTGACCATGACACACGATTGATTCGTGTCGCCAGCATGCAGGGATCATGTCTTGTATTATTGGAACTAAATAATCAAATGATGGAGCGTAGCCCCTGTCACCCTGAATGTAGTCCACTTGTGCCCTTAAATATTAAAAGATATGTACGTTAAATCAGATTAGAGGGTTTTGAACATGACCTGTGTTAGAAGGAACAACGTGACCTGTGGACGCAACTCGCATTTATATAAAAATTAGAGCATTGCATGGATTGGGCATGGCCCGAGTTAACACCTTAACACGATTAGCATTGATAAGTGAATGAAATGAACGCAAATTTATTTCTTTTGTTATTAAAATTGAGTTCATTTAGTTATTATTTATGCTCAATATTCAGAGATCTACACAAAGTTATATTTATTTTGACAGGAGACAACAAACACACGAAAATAGGAAAATATCAAGAAATCAGGGAGAATATGGTCGACCCGGCTTGGAGAATGCGGCCGTACCGACGCTGAAGAAGAGAGACCATTACTGAAGAAAGAATACGGTTGACCTGGCTTGGAGAATACGGCCGTATTCATCATCCTGAGAGTATTTCGTTCGGACCGTATCATCCAGTACGACCGCATCGGTCTCCAGACTGTATTGTGATGCATTGCCGATACGACCGTATCAAATATTTCGACCCAACCGTATTGGCCATTCTGAAGGCTGTTTTTGTTTATTTTTATGGGTACTTTGGTCATTTTGTAATGGATGAATGTTTGTGAACTTGGTAAAAGGGGAGAAATTAGGTCGAGGTAAGGGGGACGGCTGACTACGAACAAGAAGACGTGTGGAGAAGGGTTAGATATAGGTTTTGGATATACTCAAGAACGCAATTTCCGTAATTTTCTGAACCTACTCGTATCTTCGTGTTTGGATTTGATGAACATGTTTTTCGTAATGGAATCTATGTTTTCATCTTTTGCAATGCGTGGCTAACTTCCTTAATGCTTTAGGGTTTGGAGAAAATTAGGGATCTTATATGATTTCGTTAGATGATGTATGGTGATGTATGAAATCTATCTAACAGTTTTTCATGTACAGATCTAAACGTGATTAACTACCCGTTTAGGTCAATCTTTTTGAATCTAAGATCTCAAGATAGATTTTGAATGATCACAAATTTGTAAGTGAACTCAGTCTGTACTAATGAACTTGTTTGAGCTGATTTCTGTAACAGGACATAGACAAGTTCAGTACGGCGGTCGACCTGAGCTAAAGGAATGGACGATCACTGCACACGTATTACGCATCATGAAGAATCATATGTGTGCAGCGGGCGTCCTAAGGATATAAACGGTC
>LTAE01009848.1:0-14334 GCA_001647135.1 Pontederia paniculata
TTACCGGTCGCCCTCTTTATATCTCCGGTCGACCGTCTGTGCCTCCTCCTCCATATACACTCCCCTCTAATACTGGTCGACCTCTCCATATCTTTGGTCGACCGTTTGTGCTCTGCTGCTCATATGACCTCCTCCTCCTCTGATACTGGTCGACCGCTTATATCCTTAGGACGCCCACTGCACACATATGGTTCTTCATGATATATATTACGTGTGCAGTGGTCGTCCATTCCTTCAGCTCAGGTCGACCGCTGTACTGAACTTGACTATGTCCTTGTACAGAAATCAACTCAAACAAGTTCAGTAGTACAGACTGAGTTCACTTTACAAATTTGTGATCATTCAAAGCATTCTCGGGATCCTAAATTCAACATTGTAGGCCTAGGACTATCCAACAGTTGGCTTCATTGCATAGAGATAATATTTATCATTGGCCTAGATTATTCCTTATATTGATTCCTTATCACTTTGCCGTTAAATGTTATGATTCATTCTATTGAGAATTGTCACATATATGTGTTTCTATGTCTTACATATTGAGCATCGTAGCTCACAGGAGAATTGCCCGCCCTGTATTGGATCATGTGGGTCAAGGATCTACATACTTGATGATGGCATGGACGATGATGGATGCTTGTGATGGATGCAACTTTACACATGGTTATAGTCCTTGATTTAAGTGTCTCATTTGTTAGGTTGTAATAGTTATGGAATTGTATGCCCGGAGACACTTTATATTGATGTAAGATTTAAGTTTTATATTATTTCTTATTTATGTTGACTAGTCAAATAATCAAACATATAGTCAGAGAATAACATAGATTTCATAACGTTTCTAGGATGGCATTTTGTCATGTGGCGACGTGTGCTTCTAGGGGAGTTACTACTGAATCTAGGATCTCGAGATTATTTTGATGATCACAACTTAATGAGGAAGCTTAGTGATACTAACGATTTTCGATTTCATTGTGAAGAAGATATGATTTTTGCTTCAGTCAGTAATAGGTCGACCAAAGTTAAGGAATGAATGACCTATGTACAGAGATGAATGGAAGGAAAATCCTAAATATGGAGCGATCGTCCGAAGAATTGAAAAGGGTCGATCTAAGTAAGGAGCAGAGAACTGAAAAGATGAAGCTAAGTACTGAATGGTCGACCAAAGATAAAGACTTGACGGCCGACGATAGACTTGAGTAGGAAAGGACGCACGATGTGTCGAGTGAAGTCAGTGGACGACCGATGGTTCAAGGTTAGCAGTACAACGGATGAAGGAACGAGCGCTCCAAGGTTCAGTGGACGCCCTATGAAAAGATGGAATAAAGATGTTTTTGGAATGAAGGCAAGAAAGGTTGTCCGAAGCATCCAGTCTGGAAACAGTGGACGACCGAAGAACTTCAGATGAAGAGGAAAGATATTCTGAAGCATTCAATCTGGAATCAGTGGACGACCGAAGTACTTCAGTAGAAGAGGATGAGTCGTCCGAAGCATTAAGTGTGAAATCAGTGAACGACCAAAGGAGTGCATAAGTAGAAGTGAAGTCAACAAAGGTCGTTCGATGTAGCTGAGAAGAATTAGTGGTCGATTGAAGAATGTCAGAGGAAGAAAATAAGAGGTTGTTCGGAGTTACTGAGCAGTGTTAGTGGACGATCGAGGTATGTCAAAAGTGTGTCAGAAGAAAAGAAGAGGTCGTTTGGAGTTACTGAGTAGTGTAAGTGGGTGACTGAAGTATGTCAAAAAAATGTCAAAGGAAAATAAGAGTTTGTCCAAAGTACTCAGTATGGAATGAGTGGACGACCAAAGAAAGAATGGAAGGCAAAGAAAGGACGCCTGAAGTATTCAAAACTGGATAAGCGGGCGATCGAAGCATGTCAAAAAAAAAGGAGTAATGGTCAGCCGAAGGATTCATGGAGAATCAGTGGACGACCAAAGGGAATCAGAAGAAAAATAAGTGGTCAGCCAATGGATTCATGAAGAACAGTGGACGAACAAAGGAGCTCAGTAGAAAAGCAGCGGTCGCCCGATGGATTCATGGAAAATCAGCAGATGACCTAAGTAAGCTTAAAGGAAACTAACAAAGACAAGATAGGTCGTCCGAAGTATCTGAGCATAATCAGTGGACGATCGATGTGGACTTGAAGATATCAACCGAAGGTAGGAGCCAAGCAGAGGTCGTCCAAAGTTCCTGAGCGACAACGATGGACGACCGAAGGATGGTTGAAGAAAAGTGTTTAAATCAAGAAAGGTCGATCGAAGGATTCATGTACAATTAGTCGGCGACCGAAGGAGCTTGACAAAGAAACTCAAATTAAGCAAAGGTCGCCCAATGTGTTCAGTGAAGAGCAGTGGACGACCTATGGAAGCTGAGCTGATGAACTAAGGCTGAAGCCCGTGACTTCGGACATCCGAAGGAGAACAGTGGACGACCAAAGATTGAATTCACCAGAGCAGCAGTCGCCTAAAGAGAAGAAGCGGTGAACTGATGAGTAGGTGAAAAGGAAAATACTTTCTTTAACGGCAAGTATTGTGAGAGGGTGGTAAGATTGTCTTGTAAGGGTATAAAGCTAAGTCCCTATAGTCTGGGAACTAACTTTGGCAAATTGATTATGAGAACTTGAGAGCTTAAGTGAGAAGCCTTAGTTCCTCCTTCTTAGAGCATTCTTGATAGAATCTAGAATAGAAGGAAGCTTGATTAAGTGTTCAAGTGTTGAGCTCAATATTGTAAGAGGTTTTCTCCTTGTCCTCGAAAGCCAGAAAGGAGAAGAAGTTGTAAGGGAACCTTCACCCTTGTTGAGTGTTCAAGTGTTGAGCTCAATATTGTAAGAGGTTTTCTCCTTGTCCTCGAAAGCCAGAAAGGAGAAGAAGTTGTAAGGGAACCTTCGCCCTTGTTGAGTGTTCAAGTGTTGAGCTCAATATTGTAAGAGGTTTTCTCCTTGTCCTCGAAAGCCAGAAAGGAGAAGAAGTTGTANCTTTTTAATGCATCTAACTTCTATTGTTGGAAGATTAGATTGCAAGCTTATGTATGTTCCATGGACAGTGATATCGAGGATGTCATTGAAAATGATTTTGACTTGCCCACTAGAGTAGTAAATGGTGTTCATGTTCCTATACCTAGTAGTGAGTATGATTCTACAACTAAGAACCTAATTAAATTAGATTGGAAAGCTAAAATATTTTCTTTTGTACAGTAGACCAAACTGAATTTAATAGAATTTCTTCTTGCACTAGTGCAAATGAAATCTTGAAAAAACTTGTCATTTCTCATCAAGGAGCAAAAAAAGTAAAAGAATCAAAACTGAACATTTTAAATCACCAATACAATTCTCTTAAAATGAAACAAGATTAATCTATATATAGCATGCTAGTTCGTTTTAATGATGTGGTGAATGAGTTAGCCGCTTTGGGCAACCCAAGATCTAATGCTCAAAAAATGAAGAAGTTTCTCAGGTCCCTCACACCGAAATGGCACATGAAGAGGACTGTGGTCGAGGGACAACATGATCTGAACAAGCTTGACTTCGACGATCTCATATGATATCTTCTAACCTATGGGATGTCACTGGAAGAAGAGAAAGAAGAAGCAAGCTCGAGAAAGGCCTTAGCTTTCAAACTAAGAAAACTGAGAGTGAAGATTAGCATGAAGAATATGATGATAGTGATGAAGAAATCAATGAGGAGAAGCTGACCCTCTATGCGAAAAGACTCAGTAAATTCATGAAGCTCTCCAAGAGGAAGAGTTATTCAAAGAAAAGGGACCATATAACAAGTCCAAGATCAAGTGCTATGAGTGCAACAAGCTTGGACATTACAAGAGTGAATGTCCAACCTTGAACAAGAAGAGCAAGGAGTAAGGCTCCTTGAACTACAAGAAGAAGAAGACACTCAAAGTCACTTGGGATGACTCAAGTGATGAAGATAGTGAATCTAAAGGAGCATCTTTAGAAAAAGAGGAAGAAGCACTGCTATCCCTCATGGCAAATAATGAGGTATCCTCTCTTCACTCAAATGGTAGCGATAGTGATAATGATAAAATGACTATAGATATCATGTTTGATATGTATAAAGAGTTCAATATTATGATTATAAGTATTCTATCCTGAAAAAGAAAAATGATAGCGTTGTTCAAGAAAATAATAAGCTGAAAGAAAATAATGCTGAATTTGAAAAACAAATTTCAGATTTGAATGTTAAGATTTTAGCAAACAATGATAACTTAGAAAAGCATGTTGATACTATTAGTTCCTTGAATCTAGAATTGCTTATTGTTAAAATAAGTTTGAAACCTTTTCTTATGGTGGGAAAATGCTTGATGTAATGATGTCCCAACATAAAAGCCCTTTGAATAAAAGAGGATTAGGTTTTGATTCCTTTAGTGATCATGTGCCTCAAGGAACTACTTTTGTAAAAGCTTCACATTCTTTTGATTCAAATTTGCCTAGTTTCTCTAATTATTGTACTTTTACTTGCATGAATGAAACTAGGACTGTTCCTACTAGATCCAATGCTAGAAGTGAAAACATTGTGAACCTAAAGGCAAAAACTGTCATAGGTACTAAGTCTGTCCATGTTCAGAAAAATACTATGTTTTCATCAAAGGATAATGCAAGTGTTAGAAGTAAAAATGCTACACCTAAACATAAATAAACGAACTATGCTTTCATGTAGAATAGAAATACAAAATCTGCCCACATGCATGCTCCTAGAAATGGTTATGTACATTCTTATTCATATGTCACCCCTTTGCATGTGAACATGAATTTGGATAGATCGAAATTCATGCATACAAACCAGTTTCTATCTCACTCACATGCACATAACCGAAATATCCATGCTTATCATGACTATAGGAGACCATATGTAAAAGATGTTACTTGTTTCTATTGTGGTCACCTAGGACATTACAACTTTGAATGCATGTCTAGGAGAGGTTACTATACAAAAGAATCTTTAGAACTAACACTTATGGACCCAAAGTATCTTGGGCACCAAAATATAAATTCTGTGTTGTTCTTGTAGGGTACTAAAAAAGAGCAAAGGAAAATAAACAAGATGATATCTCGATAATGGCTGTTCAAGGCACATGACCGGAAATGAAGAAAATTTTTTGAGCTTAACAAGAACACAAGGTGGAAAGATTACTTTTGGAGATAACAACCAAGAGAAAATTCTTGATACAAATAACATCAGAAAACTCGATAATGTAGTTATAGAAGATGTATGGTCAGTAGAAAATTTAAAACATAACTTGCTAAGTATTAGTCAACTTTGTGACAAAGACTACATTGTTAAATTTGAACAAAATAAATGCTTGATATGTGATGAGAATGAAAAAGTTTTGCATATGGGGATTAGGCACCAAAATGTTTATGTGATTGACTTTGATAATTTGCCTAACTACAAATGCTTAAATGTTATGATTGATGAAATAGAACTATGGCATAGAAGACTAGGACACTTAAACTATAAGGTGATGCATAAATTCATAAAATATAATCTTGCTAGAGGTTTGCCCAAAACCAAATTTGAGAAAAATGATATTTGTTCTTCATGTCAATTGGGCAAACAACATAGAGCATCTTTTAAATAAAAAATGAGATTTCTACTAATAGACCTTTGCAATTAATACATATTGATTTGTTTGGACCAATTTGTACCACTAGTCTTAGTGATAAGAAATATGTGTGTAATTGTAGATGATTTCTCTAGATTCACTTGGACCTTATTTTTTGCACATGAGCATGAAACTGTTGATATGTTTACTATTTTTTCAAAAAGAGTTTAAAATGAACTCAATTTGAGAATCTCCAAGATCCGAAGTGATCATGAAGGTGAATTTGAAATTTTCAAATTTGAAGAATTCTGTGAGAATAATAGAATTCTTCATCAATTCTCAACACCAAGAACTTCATAGGAAAATAGAGTTGTCGAGAGGAAGAATAGGACTCTAATTGAGATGGCTAGGACTTTGATAAGTGAGAGCAAGTTGCTCAAGTATTTTTGGGCGAAGCTGTTAATACCTCGTGTGACATTTAAAATAGGGTATTGGTTAGATCTCTAAAAAAGAAAACATGTTTTGAAATGTTATATGGCAAAAGACAAAATATCTCATACTTTAAAGTATTTGGTTGTGAATATTTTGTTTTGAGAACCTTAGATAAGCTAGGAAAATTTGATGAAAAGAGTGATGATGCACTTTTTCTAGGATACTCAAATTCTAGCAAATCCTATAGAGTGTATAATAAAAGAACACTAGTAGTTGATGAATCAATACATGTCACCCTTTAATGAAACTGACAATGTCATTGATCAACTTGAAAAGGTCAAGATCTTATATAAGGACAATAAGGATGATCATGACCTAGATGAGCTGACCCATAAGGAGGAGGATCATCAACCTATTGAAATCATAGATGGTGAAAATGCTGTTATGAATGAGGAAAACCCACAAGAAATTGAGATAGAGGTAGAATTGCCTCCTATTGAGCATAGAGATTGGAGAGAAGTACCCTCACATCCCTTAGACAATATTATTGTTGACATAAATGAAGGTATGAGAACAAAGGAATCTCTAAGAAACTTTTATGCCTTTTATACCTTCTTATCTCAAATAGAACCAAAAACTATAGATGATACTTTAGAGGATACAAATTGGATAAATATCATGCATGAGGAGCTAAACAACTTTGAGCAAAATTAAGTTTGGCATTTGGTTAAGAGACCTAAGGGTCATCCCATTGTTGGAACAAAATGGGTATTTAGGAACAAACTAGATGAGACTAGAGTTGTTGCGAGAAACAATACTAGACTTGTTGCAAAATGTTACTCTCAAGTTGAAGGGATTGACTTTGATGAGACTTTTGCACAAATTGCTTGTTTGGAAGCAATTCAGATTCTTTTAGCATTTGCTTGCTTCAGAAATTTCAAATTATTTCAATTGGATGTCAAGTCAGCCTTTCTAAATGGATATATAAATGAGAAATTTAATGTTGAACAACCTTCAGATTTTGAGAGCTCAAAATATCCAGATCATGTGTTCAAGCTCTCTAAGGCATTATATGGGTTAAAACAAGCTCTTAGAGCTTGGTATGAGAGGTTGAGCTCATTTCTTCTTGAAAATGATTTTTCAAAGGGAAAAGTAGACATGACACTATTCTTGAAACATCTTGGGAAAGATATATTAGTTGTGCACATATATGTGGATGATATCATTTATGGATCCACAAATTGTCAAATGTGTAAAGTATTTGGAACTCTCATGCACAAAGAATTTGAGATGAGTTTAGTAGGAGAATTAACTTGCTTTCTTGGTTTCCAAGTAAAGCAATTTAAGGATGGGATTTTTCTAAATCAAGGAAAGTACACAAAGGAGCTACTTAAAAGATTTATAATGGATGATTGCAAGCCCAACTCCACTCCTATGAGTACTCTCACTAAACTTGATAGTGATGAAAAAGTCAAAAGTGTATATTAGAAATTATACAGAGGTATGATTGGAAGTCTTTTATACTTACTGCCTCTAGGCCAGATATCATGTTTACTGTGTGTCTATGTGCTAGGTTTCAAGCCAATCTAAAGGAATCTTATTTAGTGACCACCAAAAGAATTCTGAGATACCTTAATGACACTCTCAACTTAGGATTATGGTATGATAGAAATTCTCTATTTGACCTTCATGCCTATACTGATTCAGACTTTCCTGGATGCAGAGTAAATAGAAAGAGCACTAGTAGCATGTGCTACTTTCTTGGTAGCTCAATGATATCTTGGGCTAGCAAGAAATAAAATTCAATTGCTCTTTCTACAGCTGAAGCTTAATATATAGCTGCTAGAAGTTGTTGTGCACAATTGTTATGGATGAAACAATAACTTCTAGATTATGGCATAACATGTGAAACTATGTCATTAAAGTGTGATAATACCAGTGCAATAGAGATGACCAAGAACCTTGTGCAACATTCAAGGATTAAGCACATTGATTTAAGATATCATTTAATTAGAGAACATGTATGACACAATACCATCTCTATAGAGCATATCCCAACCAAGAAACAACTAGCTAATATATTTACAAAACCTTTTGGATGAAGAGAGAAATTGGGATGTTGGACTTAGGAATCTGATGAACAACTCAACTTATTGGTGACTTGTCTATGAAAGTATCACTAATCAATGGAGTTGTAAATTAATTATGTTGCACAACACATACATAAGGTTCATATAGTATGTTTCTTGATTATTTCATTTTATCTTCTCGTCGATGTCCACTCTATAAATGGAACTATAGAGGATCCCGGGTAGTAAATGATAAATTTTTAAGTATCTATTTGACCACAGACTTTGTACGTCCACTCCATATATTTTGAGCATCCGAAACATTGTTGATTCTAGTGGTCCCGAGCATCAGGCGCCCATTGTTAATCTTCTGGCGACCGTTATAAGAAATATGACAAGTTATGCCATGTTTCGATTGACCACTCTATAAACTAAGGGCGACCTATGTTTGAAAACCATAATGACATTCCGAAGTTCGGACATCCAGTGTTAATACTTCGGACGACCGAAGTCGGATCATAACTCAAGTTAATTCCGAACATAGGGCATCCACTGATATCATAGGACGACCACTATGGCTGTAACACAAAATCCCTGCTAATTCGGTCGACCTATGATTTCCTTCGAGTGACAGGTGTTGTGAAACTATATATATCGTGGGCAATCCTTAACCGTCTTCATCTTTGGATTATTCTTAAGGGCGACGTTTCATGTTCCTATGCTCTTCCCACTTCAAGCCAACTTCAAATTTCTCATGTTCTTCAGCATCCTAAAAGCGATCCAAGTCGTCCCAAACGAGGATTAAAATAATTAGGTAAACTGAAAACATCATATTTGTGCATTATTGACCTAGGTTATTAGGTTTTACTCACTAAGTTCTAACCAAGTCAATATTGTACTGTGAATGTGTTTCATTTCTTACATGATCAAATCTTTGTGACTTCTTTCCTAGTTCTTCACTAGCTCTTTTGATCTCAAACTTCTGATTCATAACTTCTGTTCGATTCGACCTTTGTGCAATCTAAGCACTTGTCTATATGTCTTAGAATATACTACTCTTCAATCCCTTGTATCATGTCTCCTACTAAGAGAGCGGCTCAGAAAAATAAGACCCCTAAAAAGAAAACAAAGAGAAGAGTCATCTTCATAGTTTGAAACTCCCCTTTCAAACCAACCAGATCAATCTTTTTCTCAAGCTCTTGAACCTCTTCCTGACAATGTCGAGCCACCTAGGACCCAAGAAGAAAAACCTTTCTTTCATCCTAGGTTCATTAGTGAAACTATCCTAACCCAATATCAAATTCTATACAGTGACCAAAGAATAATCGAACCACAACATTCCATTGATTGGGAAGGTCTTCAACTTCCCGGTCTTAAAGAAACCTTTGAGCAATGTGGTTGGCTCAAATTTCTTGACCTTACTGACTTAGTCTATCCTCATGTCATCAAAAATTTCTATGCTAATTTAACATATGATGACACCCACCTAGAAATCAAGTTCTATTTGCAAGGAAGACAATTCAAAATAACTGAGTCCAAATTGAATGAATTTCTTGATACTTCCGGCTATCCACACATCAACCATGCTCCCATGCACTGGCCTCATACACTCAAAATCAAGTTGCACTAGATGTGAGTAGAGGAAGAGTCGATATCTTTGTTCAGGGATTTTTTCATAAGCACCTAAGCTCCAATATGAAAGCCTTCCATCACATAATCACCCATGTAGTACTACCAAGGGCTGGTCATTATACAATAGTAAATCTCCTTGATTTAGTTGTTCTTGCCCATCTTGTAAATCCTGAAGCCCCTCATATATCCCAAGGCAATCTTCTTCTGCACCAGTTAATAAAGACCAAAGAAAAAGTCCACTCTAAATGGGCTAAAGGTGCCCGTCTGTATTTTGGTAGCCTAATAACATACATGATATGCAAAACCTTTCCAAAACATAAATTTGCTGACGCAGAACTTGTCCTTCACTCCACTCGTGCTGATCGAATATCCTTCACAACCTTAACTAGAAAAGGATTGACCCAGGACACCCCTCAGGCTAGTGAGCTACCTCTTGAATATGAGCCTCAAGGAACTGAGGACACTAGAGTCTCCCCTGTAGCTAGAGTCCCTGAACAAACCCCTCAAGAAGGAAGGACACCCTCTGCAACTGCTGCCTTTTCCTCCTACACATGGCCCCCAACTAGAGAAGAATGAGACTCAATGTGTAGCAAAGTAGATAATGTAACTAGTCAGCTGAGTCAAGCTCTTGAATTGTTGAAGAACATCTTTGATCGCTAAAATAGAGTTGATGAGCTACGCAAGGTTGTTCTTCACAATGCCTATGCCGGCTATCATTGGCGCCAAATGGATGATTTCATGAGAGCCGTAGGACATGATCCTTAATTAACTCCATTTTGCCCTTTTGATGATTACAAAGGGGGAGAAAGAAATCAGAGGAGTGATCCCCAAGGTGAAGTGGCTGGCCAAGACAAGAGTGATCATCAAGGGGAAGAAATTGTGCCTCAAAGAGAAAATGATGAAGGAGAAGAAGATGGCCAAGACACTGAAGACATTGAACCTCAAAGGGAAGAACCTGTCCTAGGAGATGAGGTTGTTGCTGATGTAGAGAAAGATGATTTTTTAGAAAACAACCCTTGCTGCAGTAGAAGGAGGAAAATAGGAGAAAGAAGAAGAGAAAGGCCAGGAAAGAGCTGAAGAAGAATGAAGAAGAACAAAAGTAGAAGCACATGAGATTGCAACACACTCAGGGGGAGATAAGGTACAAGAAAAAAGTAGAAGCACAGGAGATAGCAACACACCCAGGGGGAGATAAGGTACAAGAAATAGTTGTCCTGCAAAGAGAAGATGAGAGAATTAAGAAAATGATAGAAGATATTGATCTTGACAATCTGATAATGGAAGTAATAAATAAGTTAATAGAAGAAACTGTTGCAAAGTCATGAAAGCTGATCTCCCCGCTGAAGAAACAAAAAAATGCACCCAAGGATGCAACTAAGAGCAAGTTTGGAAAAATCTTCAAACGGAAGAAGAATAAGGACGATAAGAAATAGATAGATAGCTCTCTATTGTAGACAATTGTGTGTGCAAGTTTTTATGTTCTTTTCAAAACTGAAACATTCTGAATCTGAATGTTCTTGATGTATGATACTCTGTGTTTCAAAAATTTGATGATTATGTTTCTGAATCTGTTATGCAATGATATTTTCTTAAGTATGAATTTCAGTGATAATCTTTAAGTTCATTGCATAATTGAATATCATATATATGCATGTATTAAGGGGGAGAAATATTTGAAAATGGATGATATATGATTTAGGGGGAGTAAATCTGGTTAATTATATTTGGATTTTCTTTTGAAACTAACCCTAAGCCACTCCTCTGTAATTTATAATCATCAAAAAGGGGGAGATTGTTGAATCTAGTATCCCGAGATCGTTTTGATGATCACAAATTAATGATGAAGCTTAGTGATACTAATGATTTTTTATTTCATGTGTGAACAAGACATGATTTTTGCTTCAGTCAGTAATAGATCGACCGAAGTTAAGCAACAGACGACGTATGTACAAAGAAGAATGGAAGGAAAATCCTAAGTATGGATCGATCGTCCAAAGAATTGGAAAAGGTCGACCGAAGTAAGAGCAAAGAACTGAAAATATGAAGCTAAGTACTGAACGATCGATTGAAGATGAAGACTGAACGACCGATGATAGACTTGAGCAGAAAAGGACGCCCGATGTGTACTAGTGAAGTTAGTGGGCGACCAAAGGTTCGAGGTCAGCAATACAACGGATTAAGGAACAAGCACTCCAAGGTTCAATGGATGTCCTATGAAAAGATGGAGTAAAGTTGTTTTAGGAATGAAGGCAAGAAAGATCGTCCGAAGCATCTAGTTTGGAAACAATGGACGCCCGAAGTACTTCAGGTGAAGAGGAAAGGTCGTCTGAAGCATTTAGTCTGAAATCAATGGATGATTGAAGTACTTCAGTAGAAGAGGATGGGTTGTCCGAAGCATTCAGTATGGAATCAATGGATGACCAAAGGAGTGAATAAGTATAAGTGAAGTGAACAAAAGTCATCCAATATAGCTGAGAAGAATTAGTGGACGACCGAAGAATGTCAGTGGAAGAAAAAAAGAGGTCGTCCATATTTACTAAGTAGTGTCAATGGACGACCGTGGTATGTCAGAAGTATGTCAAATGAAAAGAAGAGGTCGTCAAGAGTTACTGAGTAGTGTCAATGGGCGACCGAAGTATGTCAAAGGAAAAGAAGAGGTTTTCCAAAGTACTCAGTATGGAATGATTGGACGACCAAAGAAAGAATGGAAGATGAAGAAAGGACACCCGAAGTATTCAGCACTAGATAAGCGGGCAATCGAAGCATGTCAGAGAAAGGATCAATGGTCGGCCAAAGGATTCATGGAGAATCAGTGGACGACCAAAGGGACTCAAAAGAAAAAGAAGTGGTTGGCCAATTGATTCATGGAGAATAGTGGACGACCAAAGGAGTTCAGTAGAAAAGCAGTGGTCGCCCGATGAATTCATGGAAAATCAGCGGACAACCTAAGTAAGCTTAAAGAAACTAACAAAGGCAAGATAGGTCGTCCAAAGTATCTGAGCATAATCAGTGAGTGACCGATGTGGACTTGAAGTTATTAAACGAAGACAGGAGCCAAGCAAAGGTCATCCAAAGTTTCTGACGAGTAATGATGGACGACCGAAGGATGGTTGAAGAAAAGTGTTCAAGTCAAGAAATGTCGTCCAAAGGATTCATGTACAATCAATGGGCGACTGAAGGAGCTTGACAAAGAAACTCAAATTAAGCAAGGGTCGCCCGATGTGTTCAGTGAAGAGAAGTGGATGACCTATGGAAGTTGAGCTGATGAACTAAGGCTGAAGCCTATGACTTTGGACGTCCGCAAGAGAACAGTGGATGACCGAAGATTGAATTCACCAGAGCAGCGATTGCCCGAAGAGAAGAAACGGTCGACCGAGGAGTAGGTGAAAAGGACAATACTTTCTTTAATGGCTAGTTATTGTGAGAGAGTGGTGAGACTGTCTTGTAAGAGTATAAAGCTAAGTCCCTAGAGTCTGGGAACTAACTTTGGTAAATTGATTGTGAGAACTTGAGAGCTTAAGTGAGAAGCCTTAGTTCCTCCTTGTGAGAGCATTCTTGAGAGAATCTAGAATAAAAGGAAGCTTGATTGAGTGTTCAAGTGTTGAACTCAATATTGTAAGAGGTTTTCTCCTTGTCCTCGAAAGCAAGAAAGGATAAGAAGTTGAAAGGGAGCCTTCACCCTTGAAGAAGGAAATCTAGTTATCTCCAGAGGTCTCGAGTTCGAGAAGACCAAAGCGGGGACATAGGCCAAGAGTTCGGTTGAACTTCGTCAATAAACCTATAGTGTCTGGTTCTTTATTTGCACTTAGTTTTACTCGCAATTGTTGCTTGATTGTTTCCATTGCATTAATATAATTTAGGGTCAAAATTTTAATACACCAATTCACCTCCCTCTTGGTGCCATCTAGTTCCTACAATTACAACAAGCTATTAAAGTCTAAAGTCAAGACTCTCTTGACGTCCCATTATATCTAGAGTCTTAGGTTCAAGTATCACGAGCAGTCGCCACACCATCAAGTAAGGTTAGGTAAGGTCAAAAGCTTATCAATACGTGTTTTCTCATTGAGATTTGTAACTTAAGTATATTAAGGAAAATATTAAGTTTTCCTCCCACAAATCCAAGTATGGGTTTTGATGTAAATATCAATTTTGGTATTCTTAAGCCTCTTAACCATGATGTTTTTAAGCTAATGGAGAGAAATTTGATTAATGTTATAGCATGTCAATCTCAAGGATTGGAACTAGGATTTATTGTTCAATTTATGATAAAACAGACATGAAGGTGTTGAATCTAGGATCCCGAAATTGTTTTGATGATCACAAATTTGTGAGGGAACTTGGTCTTGAACTAATGAACTTGTTGAGCTGATTTCTGAAATAGGATATTCAGGTTAAGAATATGATAGGTCGACCAAAGTTAAAGAACGGACGACCTATGCACATAGAAGACATATCAGAAGAACTCTATGTGTGCAGTGGTCGTCCTAAGCATATGAAGTGGTCGACAATTATTGAAGGGGAATGCATGTGAAGAGGAGTCAAAGATTGAATGGTCAACCAAAGACATCAATAAGACGACCGAAGAGAAGGGCTTAACAGGAGAGGTCGTCCGATGAATAAAAGTGGGCGACCAAAGGTATCACACTTATAACC
>LTAE01009849.1:0-17824 GCA_001647135.1 Pontederia paniculata
ATATATTTTTGGCTTATCGTGTGCATGAGTATATCCCTAAAAAAATGTAAGAAAATACCGATAAAAATAGTAAGAAAACACCACAAAAAATTCAATGGAAATTAATTTTATAACAATCGACGCCACGCCACGTACTTATCCGCAAAGGGTGGAGTCTAATCTGTGACTTCTCGCCAAATCTATAAATCAGAATTAATCTCGCAGGTTTCTTCCACTTCTCCCGTCCGAAACCAAAATGCTCCGAGTTCTCGTCAAGCGATCATGGAGGCAACTCCAAGGCCACCATCCCCACAAGGGCACGGCCATGCCCTTCTGCTCGGCTATCCTCCCAGACGGCATCGACCGGAGCTCCGACGCCTTCCTCCGGAACTCCGCCGCCGTGGAGGACCTCTTGTCCCAACTCCGTTCCACCACTCACAAGGTCCTCCTCCCCCTCCGGAGTTCGTGCTTTCTTCTTGGATGCTTCTCCGGACGAAATTTCTAGGGTTTGCGAAGCGCTCTTATGTTCCTCGATTCCTTCAGGTTCTCGCGGGCGGAGGATCCGAAGCCGTCAAGAGGAACCAGAGCAGGAACAAGTTGCTTCCCAGAGAGCGGATTGATCGAATGATCGACCCCGGATCGTCGTTCCTTGAGCTATCTCAGGTACTCCCTGTGCATGCTTTAGTTAGGTTTGATTTAACGGATGGATAATATTAAGATTCGTTCCACACACGCGTGTCCCGAGAAATAAAAATGTTCCATTTGATTTTTGTGTTATGGTCTTGAAGCTTGCGGGATATGAACTTTATGAGGATTCACTGCCATCCGGAGGAATTGTTTCTGGCATAGGACCTGTTAATGGGCGACTCTGTATGTTTGTTGCCAATGATCCTACTGTCAAGGGCGGAACTTATTACCCCATCACTGTTAAAAAACATCTTAGAGCTCAAGAGATCGCTGCCGAATGTAAATTGCCATGTATATATCTTGTGGACAGCGGAGGTGCTAATCTTCCTAGGCAAGCTGATGTCTTTCCGGACCGAGACAACTTTGGTAGAATATTCTATAACCAGGCGAAAATGTCTGCTGAGGGAATTCCACAAATTGCCCTGGTTCTAGGTTCTTGTACTGCTGGTGGTGCCTATATACCTGCCATGGCTGATGAGAGTGTCATAGTGAAAGGCAATGGAACAATATTTTTAGCTGGACCTCCTCTGGTAAAGGTGAGCATTATGAGACCATCCAGATGTTCCCATTGATGCGGTATTTCTTGACATTTCATTTTCACGCCCCTTGTTAGAAATGAAGCATATTCCTATATAATATAGGTTAATTCTTAAGGAGTAATTTTGGTAGGCTGCTACAGGAGAAGTGGTATCAGCTGAGGACCTAGGAGGTGCGTCCCTTCATTGTAAGATATCAGGGGTCTCAGATCACTTTGCAGAAGGTAATTAACTTTCATGTTGGGAAATAGTCAGTATCATAAGATGGCAACTTACTCGTTATTGTTAAATCATGCAGGGTTCCTTAACATGAATGACATTGAAACACAATATTTATCTTTAATATAACAGTTTATATCAATTTATCATGCTACATCACAGGCTTCTCTGGCATCTACCTTCCAAATGAAATAAAATTTACCTCACTATAACACAGAGCGACTTTTCACCACTTAATTATTTGATTGCTCGTTTTTACTACAAATATTTCTCAAGGTATTGTGATGATTATTTTTTGTCGAAGAAGGTAGTATAAATTGAGTAAAATTATTCTAGCTATTCACAGGCATCTGTAGATGTTTATAGTAGCAAAATATGAACTTCCGTAAAAAAAAAATTATTTAGAGCAATGAACTTCTGTAAACTTTAGTTGGAAATACCTGTTTGATATGGTTAATCTGTGTTAAATTTTATGGTATATTTAAATTTTTGGAAGGAACAAATTTTCCCGCCAGCTTATTCATTGAGATAAAACTAGCTGGAACTTGTTTTGACTTGGCATTGTTTTCCTTCATTCCTAGAATTAAAGGTTAATAAAAAACCTTCATGCTCTCTTGCTACTAATTATTATTTTATTATTTAAAAAGGGCCTTGTTGTACACCATCTTTCTTTTCTGGTGAACGAGTGGGGGATTACATAGAATTTTATGTGGGTATCCATACCCTTTGGAGTTTTTTGCTTTTTCGTTTTGCTCATATATGCAATTGTGGGTTTCACAGATTTTGGTTTCTCTCAAAAAAAATTTTGGTTTCTTAATACAAATTGGATAGCTACCCAACCTCAGCAGTCATAATTTCCTTCCTAAACAAAAAAATGCTTGCTAATTATTATGCTAATACAGCTTGTTAACTCACCTTCAAAAAAATATAACTTGCTACCAGATGAACTCCATGGCCTGGCAATTGGGAGAAATATTGTTAAAAATTTGTACATGGCTGGGAAAGACATACATGCTCCTTTAAGTTTTTCTTCCAATTACGAAGAACCAATATATGATCCCATGGAACTTAGATCAATTGCACCAGCTGATCAGAAGCAGCCTGTCGACATTCGGTCTGTTATTGCTCGCATTGTAGATGGAAGTGCGTTTGATGAATTCAAGAAACTGTATGGCACAGTAAGAGTTTTTCTTGCATATTGCAATAAATTTATTATGTTTATCTCATGCAGAAATTTAGGGAACTTATTTAGTTTTGTTCAGACACTTGTAACAGGTTTTGCAAGGATATATGGCCAACCAGTTGGAATAATTGGAAACAATGGCATATTATTTAATGAATCAGCCCTTAAAGGATCCCACTTCATTGAGTTATGTGCACAACGCAATATTCCTTTAATATTTCTTCAGAACATCACTGGATTTATGGTATGATTACTGACTGTCCTAAAATTGATACAAAATGGTATTCATGCTGAACATATAAATAATCCCAAAGATTATTTGTGCACATCAATATTCAACAACTGCTGATCATAGGTTGGGTCCAAATCTGAGGCTGCTGGCATTGCCAAAGCTGGAGCGAAAATGGTCATGGCAGTTTCCTGTTCAAAGGTTGATTTACAGTTTCATTACGATTTACTACGGTTAGGATAAGATGTTTTTACTCTGAATTGATAATTATAGAATTATATTTCTCTCAAATAAATTAAAATTCTCTCTCAAAAAGTTATGTGAATTGTAAAATGGCAAAAGTTAATGTGAAATTTGGACATAGTTGCTTTGTTTGACAATGTTAGACTGAATCTCTTTTGTCTCTATTAATGCTAATCAACCATTTCATTCACTACATGCAAGTTTCTCTATCTTTATCTTGTTCCAATTTGGCTACTGTCAGAAATATAATTTCCAACTGGAACTTCTTACACTCTAATGTTCAGGTCCCAAAAATTACAATAATTGTCGGTGGAAGTTTTGGTGCGGGAAATTATGGAATGTGTGGTCGAGCATACAGCCCTAACTTCCTGTTCCTATGGCCGACTGCCAAGATATCTGTGATGGGTGGTATGCAGGTAAGCTTTGTTCCTAGTGCCAGTTTCAAGCCCATTATAATCTCTATAAACTAACATTTGTCTTATAGTATACAAAGTAGGATATTATGCATGAAGTTTGAACCTTTAGAACCTCTGGTACTAATATGACTTCTAAGAGACCTCAAGAAAAAAAAACTAAAATGATTATGAGTTCCAAGAGACTTGCACTAACTTAATGTTCATGGAAGACCTGTCATCTTTCTTTATTTGTGACATTGTCAAGCCAGAATAGAAGAGCAATGAGTAGTCACTGACAGATAGAAACGGAATTTCCTTATTCCATGTTCTACAAAACAATCTTATTCAAGCCACATAAATAATAATTGGAATCTAATTTCTGTTACTGAGTGAGGAGAATATTGATGTGGATAATAACATAGTGTTGAATAAAAATATACATAGTGTAATTTAATAAGCAACAATGTACATATGCATTATTCATGGATAAAAAATGGATGATCGTCACTTGGACAACCATCCTCCTTTCTCTCTCTCTCTCTCAAAAAAAAGTGTTGAATCACTGAGACACTATTTTAAAGTACACTTGTGTTCTTCAACAATTATTCAGATAGTTTTTCGGACTTGATTTACTACTTTAACTTTGTCCTTCATATCTATCCTTAATTTCCTTCATCTTTACAGGCTGCTGGGGTTCTTGCCCAAATTGAAAAGAGCAACAAGAAAAAACAAGGAATTGTGGTATTGCTTTCTCTGTCATTTTATTTTTATGATTGATCCCTATGCACCATTGTTTTTATAACAGAGTATGCACATAATATAATATAAGGTCCTTCTCTCAGAACTGCACTGCAAACTAATTTTGGCTTTTGCACACTAATAAATAGTCCTGAATTCTTACTATGATATTTATCCTATTTCTATTTGTTTGACTGTAAATGAAGAGAACTGGTAGTATGTATTGAGCTTTCTGTTGTTAATGCAGTGGACCTCGGAGGAAGAAGAAAGTTTCAAAAACAAAGTTGTGAAAGCTTATGAGAGAGAAGGGAGCCCTTATTATTCAACAGCAAGGATGTGGGATGATGGCATAATAGACCCCTCGGACACAAGGAAGGTGATCGGTCTGTGTCTTTCATCTACCTATAAACCAGAACCGGAGACTACCAAGTACGGTGTCTTTAGAATGTAAATGATGACTATAAATATTTTTAGCTTCTCCTTATCATCAGTTTTTAATTATATTTATCTCAGTCATGTTTTATGAACTCTAGTCAGCCATATGCCATCAGAAAATAAAGTTATACGCAAAGGTTAACTACCTCTCCTTATTTTTTATCTGCTGAGAATAGGACTAGACTATACTTGCCCGAGGGTGACCATGTAATTTGGTTTGGACTGATGTCGAGGGTTACGGGCACGCCACACTGCGTGTCCACTGGGTTATCTCATGTTGTGCTTAAATTATCTTGTTTTAATGTATTTTTCTATTTAAATATTTTTACACTTAACTTTTTCTAACTAGTTTGCCGTGCTATTTTTGTAAAAATTAAAAAGTGTGTAACATATTTTTAGTATAATGAGTGTAGCGCACTTTTAGTGTACGACGAGCGTAAGGTGAAAGAAATTAATAATACCTATCTTTAAAAAAATATTATTCATCGACACTTTTTATATAAATACGTTAAGCATTTCTTTTTTCCTTTTTTATAAATGTTCCAGCAGCAAAAGTGTACCCCTTTTGGATGCATTTCACATCTTACATCACCGATGTAACACCCATATCCTCTATATAGTAGGGGGAAACATGCTACCTTCCTACTATTGGCTTTCAATAAGACTCTCCAATGCTCTTTTTGCTTTGCAAAATTTCGTCACCTTCCTTGTAGTTATTGAACTGTTCAATGAAATCTGTCGCTCCTTCGCTTGTGCTTTGCGCCTGCACCACGCGGTGTTCATGCGGATGCAACAAAATGTTCGCTCTTTCTCGTAGATGGTGTACATGTTTCAAACATTGAAAGAAATGGAAGAATAACGAAGGATTCATTCAATGTCAATATGAAGTGGATAATTTTTAATTGATTAAATAAAAAGAAAGAAGGTCAATTTTTATTTTACTTGTCATACTAATACGAAAAACTTTTATCATCCTTCAATCCAAACGCACATGTTAATACTGTTTTATGTTATTTGGTTTTATATTATTTGTGTTGTTGGATTGCGAAATGATCGAATACGAGTTTTTTGGTGCAACGAATATAAGATATTGCAGACGCGCATATATATATATATATATATATATATATATGATATGATATTGCACTCATATTTGAAATTGATCTCTAAGTCGTGTTTATTACTTGGAAGGCTTAGACCTAACTATGTGCTGATATGAAGTGTAGATCCTTGGAACATTTAAAATGAATTTCAACTCTGCAAAAAATTGAACCTATGACGTGTCTTTCCTCCATTTCTCCCCACCCCCCACCCAGAAGCTCTGTTCTATAAATGATAAGATAATCCATTAATATTCATACGTAAATGTAACAATTTATGTTTTCTTTTTTCCATTATATCTAAATTCATTATAAGATGGTAAGTTCCTTTTTCCATTCAATGTTTTCTTCAGTTCATGTATAAAAAAATGCTATATAATTTACAGTTAACATTTCTTTTCCTTTTATTTAATTAGTCTTGAAAAGGTCACTAATTTCTGTTGTAAAACAAATTGAATATTTGACATAACAAATACTTATTATGTTTTTTTAGAAAATAAAAGGAATATTCGAATAATTTATTAATTGTTTTAATCTAAATCATTATTTTTTGTTATGTTCAATAATATTTTCTTATTTAATTATACTAATACTGTAATATGCACCCAAAATCCATAGAAAAGTTGGGAACTCAAAATTCATGGAGATAATACCCATTTACTACCGAAAGAAGATTTTTTTATTACACGATAAAAAAACATAATTAATTTGGCTCGAAATAGTGAATGATTTGGATTACAACCGTATAATTCAAAACTTCCACAAGTCTCAATAGAAAAAAAAACTAATACTATTCATGAACAAAAAACACATTTATATATGATGAATAAATACTTGGTGTAGTGACTTACTCATCAAGTTTTTAAATTTGAATTTCATCAGTAAAATTTATATACCTCTTATTTTAGTCTTTTTCATGTCATAGATCTCTTTTTATAATAAAAAAATACATTCATAAAAAAATTATGGATATAAATATTTAATTTTTAAGTGTTTTTTAGTAAAATAAATAAAAGGCAAAGATAAAATACACAGTCCTTGCATTTCTTTACCCACCACGCGTAACCATCGGATGGATGGATAACATTCATATGATATGATATAAGATCATCTGGACGGTGAGGGATGCCGTACTACGCCACCACCACGTTTATTTTAACGCCGGGCCGTGTCCTTTGGGGGCTTCTCCCAATTTCTCCGCCCTAATTTTCTCCTCCAGCTGAGGCGCCCCAAGGAAGCAAAAGAGAGGCGGCCGGCGGCTCATCTCCGGCGGTCGGCATCCAGCAAGCGAGTCCCGGGCGAAGAGAGGGACGCGAGCGAGTGCGTGAGGGCGAGCGAGAGATTTGAGGTAAGAGCTGTTTGCGAGAGCGCGATCCCTAAATGTTCTTCTCGTCCTCCTGTTTAAGCAGCATGATCTCTTCTTCCCCCCTTGTCTTCTCGGCCATCGGTCGAGAACCTAAGAGGCGAAAGAGAAGAGAGCAAAAAAAAAAGATCCCCCTTTGTCAGCGAAATTACAGAACCGATTCTTGTGCGTTTTGTGTATGGTCATATGTGCAGGAGAGTTAGAGAGGTAGAAAGAGTAGATCCGTTGAGGGTTTGAGACGGAGATTGAGTTAAAGGAGCCGTTTTGGAGGGGGATAGTGTCGTTGAAAGGAAGGGAGGAGAGTGAGGAATAAAGGGTGAGCTAGAGCGAGCGTGCGAGAGAGGGAGTTTGACAGCTCTGTTTGATCGTGGGCTCATTGCGATCATGGCCAACAAGCTCGTTGTGAGTATTTTTCCCTTTCGTTCGCTATATTCTAGTGCCTTTTCTGTTATGAATTTTGTTGATTAGCCAATGTTTGAATGCTGGAAGTTGTTTTGGGTGTTTAAAATAGGTCCTCGGGATCCCCTGGGATGTGGATACTGATGGTTTGCGGGAATACATGAGCAAGTTTGGTGATTTAGAAGACTGCGTTGTCATGAAGGTCGGAATTTTGCCTTTTCCTTGCTTGAAGTGTTATGTATCTATCTCATTTCTTTTGCTCGTAGGCAATGACGCACTGCGTCATCAATTAATCCTATAGATTTCTGGTGCCAATGATACGTTTTGCGCTGTAGTATCCCTAATCTGTATATTCTTTTTCTATGTTATTCATGCCATATATGTTTTTTTTTGTTTCTGCTTCATTACTCTGTATCAATCTTTTTACATATTATTGTTTCTGGTATTCAATAAAACAATAGGAGCGTCGAACTGGACGTTCTCGAGGGTTCGGATATGTTACCTTCTCATCATCAGAAGATGCTAAGGTAATTGAATGTGTTCGTTCAACTTCTTTTATTTATCATTTCACAGTTGCTTTCTGCTTATTTCTTTATCTCCTGCTTGTTGTATTCCTGGTTTCGAATGAAGTACTAACATTATTGCAAATTTTTTTTCTTAACAAATAAAGCATTTGAAGCTGACATTGAGATTTCCTTTGTCTAGAATGCACTTGAACGGGAGCACGTCCTTGGAAACAGAACTCTTGAAGTCAAGGTGGCAACTCCGAAGGTAGGTTTTAGATGATTTTTCAATCAAGCTCACGTATTCATTTCTTAATCTACTTTCCTTTTCGTTGCATGTCTGCTTTCTATCATTTCCTTGCTTGTTTTTCCTTTCTTTCAGTGACTTCCTCTGGCAATATGTAGACTCATGTTTGTCTGCAAGTTTATGTTCTTCTTAGTGCTAAATTAGGTAACATTTCCTCATTTATGTTTGTCTTATAGTTTCAGACATCTACTTTGTTCTTAACTTTCAGGAAGAAATGAGGGCACCAGCAAAGAAAGCCACACGAATTTTTGTGGCAAGAATTCCGCAGTCAGTCTCGGAGACAATGTTTAGAAAGTAAACTTTTCCTACTGGTTATGTAATAATTGATTTGCTATAAATATTTTTCTATATTTTTTCTTTTACGTTGACATTCACCTTTTGGTACTTGTGCAGTTACTTTGAATCTTATGGAGAGATAACAGATCTTTACATGCCAAAGGTCAGGTGTCAATTTTGCATTTCCCACTTTACAAGTTCTGTTTTCGTAAAAAAAGAAAGTTACCATTTTATTCTTTTCTAAGCTGCAAACTTCATGTTAGAAATTTCATTTTTCTTTTGACTTGTGGAGGTTCTCGCTGCTTTTCTCCGGATTCATTGATTTTGTTCCCTCTGATTTAAACATACATGATGTTATGTAGAGAGAGAAAGTTTGACTAAGTACATTTGTATCAGTTTATATTCAGTAAGGTATATGCACGACTTCCATTAAGCAGCAAACTCAAGAGAGATGTTTTATAGTTTCTTTCAACTTCAACTTTTGTGGGTTATACTTTCTTTGTGCATGGTATTCCGGCTAAGATGCATGCAGTGTATGTTTTCATGGTCTTACATCTTCAAGATTACAATTGAACCTAACTTCTTTTCCCATAGTCTGTATATTCCATTGTACTTTATTATGACAAAGGTGATGCTTGCTTTTCAAACTGCAACCTTCTAAACCTCTTTTGTGTTGTTCCAAGTCAAGTGTTGAAAATGGGTGCAGTTGTGCTATGGTTTGTTCATGAAACATACCATCCGTAGGAGTCTGTTTATATGCTTGAAAGTCATAATTGTCCTGATTCTGAGGCTTCTTAATTTCTCAAGATGATGACTAGTTTCATATCTGAAAAAATTCTGTTGTGCAGGATCAAGGCTCAAAAGGACATAGAGGAATTGGATTCATCACTTTTGAAAGTTCAGGTAGGGAAATGGTTCATGTTTTTTCCTATTGACTCATTAATCTAAGTTATGGTATAGCTATCTTCATTTCTGGATTTTATACTCCTGAAAGTTTCTGAAGCATTATAAATTTGTTTCAACTTTACATCCAGAAAGCAGCCACTCACATCAACTGTAACTAATTTTTTTTTTGTAGCATGTCAATATTCAATACTCTATGTTGTATTTTCCACACTAAAGAAACTTCTAACTAGGCTTGACTAGGAAAAGCAATATGAACCTTGAAGGTAAGAGGCTGTAAAAAGTATCATGAGTCTTTGGTCTCAAGATTTTAATGTTTTTCTTCATAATGTATTTTTTATTCTCTAATCTAACATGACAGATAGAAAACCTTCTCTCATTAATTATGAGACCTTTGTACATTAATGCTTCAATCTGTTATCACAAATTGATGGTTATTTATGACTCGCATGATTTGCATCTCTTGTTACTTGTTTCAGATGAACTATGTATACGTAATATTTTGTTAGCATGTTGACTAATTGATATTTGGTTATTGTAATACACTGCAGATTCTGTTGATTCCATAATGTCTAAATCTCATGAACTTGATGGTTCTACTATAGTTGTTGACCGTGCAACACCAAAGGTAGTTTTCATTCTTTACCTCTTTCCTGGCAGTTAACATTGAAATCAGATGTTGGTTGTTGGTCTTATTGCAATTGGTATTTATCTGCATATCCACAAAAAAAACTGTTCACATAATTAATATGATGAGAAGTGTCCCGCTGATATTTTTTTTGTAAGAAAAATACGTCGTTCTTATGTCTGGTTTGGCAATTCTATTGCTTATTTTTGCAGGAGGAAGATACGAGATACCCAAGCAGAATGATGCCTGGAGGATATGGAGCATACAATGCTTATATTTCAGCAGCCACCCGCTATGCAACATTGGGTGCACCTACACTTTATGACAACCCTGGCTCAGCTTATGGGGGAAGTAAGCACATCTTGAATATACTGCCAATTAGTATGTTGCTTGCATAATAGCTCACATGTCTGAATGTTTTTCTACAGGAGGAAATTTTGGGTCTTCACGTGGAATGGGCAGAAAAATTTTTGTTGGCAGACTTCCTCAGGAAGCAAATTCTGAAGATTTGAGGCAATACTTTGGCCGCTTTGGACGAATCGCTGATGTATATGTTCCAAAAGTAAGATGATATGCAATACATGTTTTTTTGTATTCTTTGTGGATGTGTTAGTTTATAATGCTTTCTTCATCTTGACTAGGATCCTAAAAGAAGTGGTCATCGGGGCTTTGGTTTTGTAACTTTTGCTGAAGATGGTGTAGCAGATCGTGTCTCCCGTAGGACTCATGAAATTCTTGGACATGAGGTAGGTTGACAAACACATTGTTCCTTTCTTTTGGTGGTCATCCACACCCACTGTCTTTTTATATTTGTCTTTTGTGCCCACTTTTACATAATTCCAGGGGCTAAAGTTTTAATACAAAGCCAGATGATTATCCAATCTCAATAATCATCCTTTTCTCTCTAAAGAAGGATTGTCTTTTGTTGTTCCATTGTTTCTTTTTTGCTAAAAATTCAGCCTTTTTTCTGGTTCTTTAGGGAAAAAACTTGACCGAACCCAATATACATGAGCTCTTCAGTGCAGTTGGGTCTTATTACATTAAATTTGGTTGTTCATTTAGTGAGCATAAACCAATATCAACTAGATAAAATCACTGGTTATAGCCGACCGGAATTGTTTTAGAGAAAGAAATGCTACATAGAGAACATTGTATATCATGTGTCTTCTTATAATTTTCTTCTAAAGCAAATGTGCCTCTTTGACCTCTTGAGTGGATCAGGGGATTTTGACGCCTTTGTGTTTTCTCTCTTCACATTTTATTTTCCATACCACACTTGTACATTTTCTTATATTAATACAAAGTAGATGTCCAACCCTTCAAGAAACAACTGGATGATTACTACTCATTATGGTCATCCATTCTTTTCCCAGTACTAGACAGAACCTGTCTTTTGATTCACATACCTGGTGGGGTACAACAGCATTTGATAACTCCACGAGAACTTTTGGAGCTCACTTAAAGTATGTAGTGCATGCGCCTTGCTATTGGATGTCACATGCGCCATGGCTATAACATTCCCACAATTTTTGGGTGTTGTGTTACATGGAGAATTGTATACATCTAAATTTTGTCGTGATTGGGGGTGGGATAGTGGTATTCTTTTGCATGGAGTCCATTTCCAGTTCTTTTACTTTCCCTTTTATATACATATATTATTTCCACATTTCACAGTTCTAATGTAAGTTATGATGGCGCCTTGCCATTGGCTGTCACATGGGCAATATGGCTTCAACGAAACCACAATTTTTGGGTGTGAGGTGTTACATGGAGAATATTGTATACATCTAGTTTTTGTCGAGTGATTGGGGGTGGGATAATGGTGTTTTTTTCTTGGAGTCAACTTCCTGTTTTTTACTTTTCCCTTTTATATACATGTATATTTCCACATTTTACAGATTTAATGTAATCGTGACCCAGCTCATGTAGTCATCATTTCCTATCTTAAAAGAAGGTACTAGACAACCATATTCATCATTTTCTCGCTTCCAATCAACAATCAACATGTCCCATTTCATCTCTCCCAAAAGTTCCAAGCTAAGAGACTTGAAGGAAACCAACTGAGATATTTTTCTGTACTTCATCCTCTAAGGTATCTGTCCTCTGTTCATGACCCAACTATAATCTTTGATAAAATCTTAGGAATAAAAGCCACTACCATCTACAATAAGACTCCTTTGTTGCAAAAAAAAAAAAAAACGAAACTTGCAGAAGTATGTCAGGTTTTGTATAAAGTGAAGAACACAGTATCTTGTGAATCTGCACATGAACTGATTTTTCTGGTGAATCCTTTTGTGATCACTATTCTGTGTTGAATATACTTGTGTTAATTACCTAGGAAATTGAACATTCTGAATGTAGCGTGTGAGCTTTCTTTTTTCTTTAAGCAATTGTTATTTGTGATTTTTTGAGGTTTTCATGACTCAATAAGATGTTTATTTTGTAAACTTGGAATGGAATGTATCCTTTGTTTCGTTATTACGTCCACACTTTAGTTCCCGATGAATATTGTTACATGCCTTCATTTTGCATCATGTTTACCTGAAAAAAGTACTCTCAAATCCACCAAGACTAGTATCTACCTGTTTTCTGAAACTAAGAATGTCTTCAGCTAAGTGATTATTTATTCTCAATCTCAATATCTGTTTTAGCCACAAGGAAACGTAGCTATATGTTTGCATTGATAAATATCTAGCTCATATAACTGTTCATTCTGTCAATAAAGCTGGATGATTGCAACACTTGCCAACCATCCTTTCTGTTCTGGAAAAAAAGTATCTCACACCACATTCAGTAGGTGAAATAACATTGCCGTTAAGCTTAAGGTAAGAGTCAGTTTTGAAATGGTTTCTAAAAGATATAGATTATTTCTGTGAAACAAAAGTCTATTATTTGATCATTAGAAGGTCTTTTTAAAGTCATTTTCTTCCTGCGAAATGAAAAAGTTTTATGCACTTGCATGGTGTTTCAAGATCGTCTGCTTTTCTTTTATCTATGTTTATTGTATCTTTCTTCCTGTTGATTTGAGCAGGTTGCCATAGACTCTGCAACACCACTTGATGATGCTGGAAGTGGAAATTACATGGATCTGGCTGCTGAGGCATATGGAGGAGGGTACGGACCAATGCGGAACTATGGCAGGTTCTATGGGAACATGGATTTTGATGATGTGAGTATTTATTTTCTCTTTGAACTAAAAAAGACCAACTTCTCGAATATTGTGATAATAATATAGTATTGTACTTTAGCTTCCTAGTTTCTGTTCGATCAAGATAATCTGACCTATTTAGCCAGAATGAGCTCTAATACTCATAGGATCGATCAGTTGATACCAATGCAGCACCTAATCATCTAAATTATTCTTTCTATTTGCAGTATGGTTATGGTCCCAGTGGGAGCAGCAGGCCTTCCAGAATGGATTGGAGGTACAGGCCGTACTAGTCTGAAGGCTGTGTCCAGCTCGAACTTTGGCCGAGTTCTTGTAGCGTAGACGTATCTCTTGTGCAAGTTCGGTTCAACATATGTGGTCTCCTTTTGTACTGTTCTAGTGCTCCATTGATATTAAAAACCTGAGTTTAACTGATGTCCTTTATGCTTGCATGCAGTAGCTAGAACACATGCTATTTCTAGGAATATTTGTTCTGCTATGCAAAAGGAGGATCGCCAGCTTTCCATGCATTTATTTTCAACTTATTATGTTCACTCTAGCAGTTTGACTAGCACTCTTGGCATTCAACTTGCCACATTTCATTTATGGTTTGTTGTGATTACACACGGTCTTTGGAGTAAGATGATAGCCCTGTTGTGTTCAAATACTAACTTGCAATCTTGAGGAGCCTTAAACTAGAATAATTGTGGGTAATGATATTTGTTCGATAAAAGTTGGTAACGATAATTTCTATGTTATTGTTATAATTATGGAAAAGAGATGGCATAATTCATATAGTGCATTTCATGGTGGAAGTACAAATACAATTTTAGGGCCCATTTGGTTCACAATGCACTATAGAAGGATTAAAAATATTTAATCCATCTTCTATTCTTCAAACTCTAATCCATAGGGAATATTTTAGTCTTTCATATGAGAATACAAAAAAGTGGGTTTAAGTGTAATCCAGTATTTAATGCTGTGTGGGCTCATGATTAGTATTTTAGACGTTTGATAAAAAAAATAGGGAATAAGACCTCAACCAAACGTCCCCTTAGGGTTTTGATATTGTAATAAGCCTTTGACCTAAACCGTGTCACACCACCATGTCTTGTTTGACTTTTTGCAAGTGTTGACACCTCGAGCATGGTCCATCACAAATATGGTGTTTGGTGTACAATTTGCTTGTGGGAACCTTTCTTAAATTGACAAGAGGTTAATGGGGGAATTCATAGCAATTTGTCATGGGCCCGGTCCTCAGCAAATTGCTATGCATTGTCATTTCATTTTTTTTTCAGTTGACAATTTTGCTCATGGTCAAACTATATGAACCCTTAATAAAAGTACAATCAGCCGAAACCTTCCATCTTATCATTATGGTTTCTCTATCTTCCTTCGTCCCTTCTACATGCAACATCATCATTGTTGCTTTGTTTGACTCCTTGTGCTTTGCCATGTTGATCTTTTACCAACTCTTTATATATTCACCCATGTTATTGCCTCGTGGTATTGAGTATGCCACTAGTTTTTGGAATTGTCAGCACCTAGCTCATGGTATTTATCCTCATCATCCAGGAGTTTTATCACATGTACTTATTGTACGTCTACACTGGAGGTGCTTCTGAAATAGATAAATAGCTATTTTATGGTTTTTGGCTTGCAACATATGAGCACAAGTAGAAAATTACTTTTCTTATGAGTACTTGTTTAGAATACACGATCGCATAGTCGACGAAACCTCCAATCCCATCGCTTGCTTTGTCATCTTCCTCCCCCCTGTCTGCATGCAACGTGGTTATTGTTGCTCTTTGTTCGACCCTTTCTTGTGCTTCGTCATCTTCCTTGGTTTCTGACTCTTTATTTCGTCTTCGTCGTATACTCTTCAAAGTTGTTACAAGTTCATGGTAATCTATATGACTATTGTACGTCTATTCGGAAAAAAAACATAATGGAATTAACATAACACTATATCATATAGCAGTATCACTTGCATGACACAAATGTTGTAATTACATGCATCTCAACTGATAATATTAGAAACCTATATAATAGTGTAAAGATTAAAATTAATTGATAAAATTAAGACCAAAACTAAAGTTGCATGTGCAATATGATTCAAAATACCTTGTTATTTAGATTAGCCATGCCACATATTTATTTAGAACATATGATTTACATCACAAAGCCAAAATGTCACAAGAGAGTCCCAGTACATTATCGTCACACAAATAAAATGTCACAAAAAGGTCTAGTTGCACAACAATACACCTCCGAAATATGACCAAAGCATATTAGATGTCTTACAATACACCTCCAAAATTTTGAAGAAGCTTCTTGATTCACATTACTTATGATTAGACTTTAGATGCATTGGAACGAGTAACCATCTTGCCCAACCCAATTGTTGCGTTTGATGTCAAGTACTATCTTGTCTGAATGTGCTCCTCATAGGAAATGTAGAAAAATCATGCTTAGGAAATGTAAAGCACTCATGCTAGTAAAAATAGAAGTATATCCAAATGAAAAAAAAAGCACAAGATTAGTGGAGAGTGTGTGGGGATGGATGGGTGATGTTAGCTTGTAGTATTAAGTATTTGTTGTATTAATCAAGACTAAAATATGCCATTATCATATTTCATGAAGACCCAAGCAATATTTCTAGTCAAAATAATTTGATGAATCTCTTTGCATTTTCTTGTTTAGCAGTTAAATTAGGAAGATTTTCACATACTTTAGCCAACATAACTATGTTCCTTTCGATAAATACCATGTCACAATTTTAGCATTGTTTTGTTGTTCTACAAGATCAATCATAGTTTTGATAAGACGACCTACTAACATGAAATGCAGAAAATTCTAAACATGGGCTATCAAACTATGACATTTGATTTGGTTTGATTAAAGAATCATTAATAATCAAAAGACGAGCATATATATAAGGATCTGTGATCATAGACCCCACACTAAGAAGCCTATAAGAGAATGTCAGAGAGAGTAGACTGTTGTAAAATAAAGCGCAACACACTCTTTGCTCTCTCTCTCTCTCTCTCTCTAACGTGTTGACTATATATACTCCTTGAGTAAAGTTTATGTCCTCATGTTAGTCAACACGTGTTCGTACTTGACAAAAAAAGAGCTGTGTTGTGCGAAAACTAACATTTTGACGATTTGACTTAAATTCCATTGTGCTAGTTGTGTCAAGCTAAATCGAGCCCGACCACTATTTTATTTTATTATTTTTTGAATTTTTAAAATCCTAATTTTCTTATTATAATAAAGTTTATACTTTATATCATATACATTATTCAATATAATCATATCTTAAATTGATAAATTAACAACTAAATAATATGTATATAATGTTCTTTTATCAATAATTAATATATATTAAATAAAAATATGTGTCTTGTAAGAAATTTATTTATTATACAAATTAAATGTAGGTTAAATTTTAAAAAATATTTTGGAGGAAGCAGTTGAATTTGAATTAAAAAGTAAGTGGGCATCTTGACTACAATAAATCTCTTATGTAATATATGTCTAATAACATAATTTGTTTTATATTATTCTAAAAAATTATCGGGCCCAATCGTGCTGGGCATGGTTGAGCTCGTGCTCGAAGGCCCTGCCCGAGCTCCATCACTAATGTCATGCAAGTAGATCAGATCATTCACATTATCATTGAACAACTCATCATAGTGTACTATTGTAAACATGTTAATTGTATTTTCTTGAATTCTAGTAAAGGTTTGTCCATAATCTTGGCATAATCCTTGTTTATTTGTTAGATAATAAATAAAGTCATTTATTATTAAACATGTTAATGATAATAGTTTAATCTACTTATTTATAAATCAATGTGATAGTTTCATATTTTCTATTGGCATACATTTTTTGTCATCCAAACCTTAATCACATTCTTTATAGGTGCATGGAGTATCTATATAAATATCATGATGTATATACATATCTATATAATATGCTCCTCCTAACTGTTTAATTAAAGTAAAAAATATATTTAAATTCGTAACATTGATGGACTGATAATATAATACTTTATGATATTTATTTTATGATGACCTTTAGTTATATGTTTGACCCTCCTAATATTTCACTTTGGTTTCATCTCTAGGCAAGAACTTGTTGAACATGAAAGGATGAACATTGTATCATCATGATGTAATTGAATAATTAAAGATATTGTAAAGAAATAAACAAAGAAATGAGAAGGTGAAAAAGTAAAGTAAATGAAAAAAACAAAAAAACATATGCCCATCAATTTTAAAAAAGGTTTGTTCTACAAAAATATATCGTGTTCGTATGTCAATCAGAAACATGATGTGTTCACACTACAAGAAAACTTCGATTTTCTGATCGAAATTTCTGAGGGAATTAATTCCCTCAGAAATACTTAGTGATATTTCTGAGGGAATAATCACCCCTCAGAAATTCTGAGGGATAAAAACACCCGTCAGAATTTCTGAGGGGGGGTAAAAACCCGTCAGAAGCATTCTGACGGGTGGGGCCACCCGTCAGAAATTTCTGACGGGTGC
>LTAE01009850.1:0-17820 GCA_001647135.1 Pontederia paniculata
CCACGAGGATTGATGAATTTTAAAGTATGAAATTTTATCTTGAAATCCGATTTAAGATTTGCAAAGAGATAAGATAGAAAATAAGAAGAAAAGATAAAATATAAAAGAAAAGATTAAAAGATTTAGTTTGTTAGGATTAAAAATTTGTTTCACCTCTATTATCTTTTAGATCAATTTAATTAAAGTGTTTGAATATTAGATGGTGGAAGAATTGATTTAAAATTATAAGACTCCAGAAACGGATGACTTAACTATCTTAATCTTAAATTAAATCAAGAGTACGTGAAAACGTTAAACCTAAGTCAATTTAAATTAAAACGCAATAAAATCTAATCCTAAATTGCTAGGCCTCTCTCGAGTGAATAGCAACTCACAATTTATGAATTTTGGAAATAGATAGACATAAATCTTTGCAACTAAGGATCCAAACACTTGAAAACGGCCAAATAGAGATACGCTAGGAAAACGGCCTGTGTCGCGTCCGAAATGGACCGCGTCCAGGCAAATGAAAACACGGCTCCGAGAGAAAACGGTGACGGAGATGAAAACGATAACGAAGTGGTGAAAGCGGTCTGTGTTAGACGAACACAGTTTGTTTTGCCTCGCCGAAAAACGTAAGTCGTAGAAATCAGAGAGAAATTTAATTAAGAGTAAATTATAAATAGTATCTTTCGATTAAGGTTAATAAAATACTCAATAAACCTAAATAGTATCAAATCACAAACTAAATAAGGTTTAACAGAAATTATTCCTAACAGAGATGATTATAAGCCTTAAGAAATAAGATTAGAATAACAAACAGATCTGCAGAATCCTATTGCTCTCTAAATCTTCAATCTGGCTCCAAGGCTTCTCCTCCAAAAATGGCTTCTCAGCTTTTCAGGAATCTGAAAAATATGAGGAGTTCTCTGATTCTATTATGTCTTTCGAGAAATATGTGCTGTGAGAGATCAGAGATATCAGAGATTAGAACCCCCAAGTTTGATGTATAGAGGCCTATTTATAGGTGAAATTCGGAGGTGAGGCCTGACATGACACGGTTGGGAAGAGTTTGAATCGAACACGACTTGATAACAGCCATCGGATCGGACGAACCGACATAAGGTGAACAACACAGCCTGTTTTGTCCCAGCACAGCCCGTTTTGACATGTTGGAGTTTGAGACCAACACAACTTTGAGCAAGGTTGGTGATTCTCTGCGATGATGACACATGGCGAAATCTGGGACGTCGATGGTGTTCGTTTTGATCCAACATGGCGTGAAAACTGACGACTTTCTCTTCAATGTTGAGCACGGCCTGTTTTGACTGAACATAGACCGTTTTGGCATGATGGAAATTTGAACTTCGTAAATGAGTTGAACACGAACCGTTTTGGTGGAACACGACCCGTTTTGCTTTATAATTTCACGCGCTCGGTTAAATCTCCTATAAATTGATATGATTTCCCTAAAAATTAATCATATATAGTACTTAAGTAGAATTTGACTCATGAATGAAATATCAACTGAAATAACTAAAATAATGCATGAATTAATATAAAATACTAGAAAAATAATATAAATTAGATGCATGTAATATGTATATTTTTGCATGCATCAAGTCGTACGCTGTTTGACTCATCAGCTCTCGGACGATCACAGTCTCCATGTGAATTTTATCGATCGTCCGCTAATCCTTCGGATGTCCACTCATACATTTACCTCAGTTCAGACATTCTTCCGGCCGTCCACCGCTTTAACTCCAAAGCTCTAAGACGACCTTTCTCTTCGTCTGAAAACTCTCGGTCGCCCGCTCTTCACCTTCGGACGACCTTTCTCCTCATCTGAAAACTCTCGGTCGCCCACTCTTCACCTTCAGACGACCTTTCTATTTCCAAGCATTTCTTTGATTGCCCATTGCTTCAACTCAAGAGCCCTCGGACGACCTTTCATCCTTCTCTTCAACACTGACGCTCTTCCGGTCGTCCACTGCTTTAACTCTAAAGCTCTCGAACGATCTCTCTCTTCATATAGAGTTCTTCGGTCGTTTGTTGTTCAACTCCAGACTACCTTTACTTCTGCTGGTCAGTCCTTTGATCGTCCACTGCTTTAACTCTAAAGCTTTTGGACGACCTCTTTTCTTTACAGGAATACTTCGGTCGCCCACTTTTTCTTCTTGGTCGACCACTCAATACTTGACTCCATTTCTTCAGTCTTGGTTTCTCACATCGGTCGGCCGTTTCACATCATCTAGATGACCGCTCCATACTTAGAATTTTTCCTTTACATCTTTTTTGTGCATAGGTAGTCTGTTCCTCAACTTAGGTCGACCTATCACTGACTGAACATAAAAATTCAATCTTTCATAGATCAATTAAAAAAAGTCATTAGTACAAACTAAACTTTTCTCACAAATTTGTGATCATCAAAATAATCTCGGGGTTCTAGAATTAACAATTTATTCTCAAAATGAGAACAAAATGTTCTTGCCAATGAAAAGAACATTTTTATTGTTCCAACAATTTGACTTTTTTTCTCAATCAGTTTTTTTTTAATTTTTATACTAACAAATGTTTGATCAACTATATTAATTAAGTTTTGACATAGATTAGTTTTGACAAAGTTGTAATGACATACATACTGATAAGAAAAATAATATTATAAGTATTTACATATTTACAACTAAGTATTAATTAATTATTATAATAACATAATTATTAGGTAATAGTATATTATTTTTAAAAATGGTAATAATATATTATTAAGAATAGAATAGTGGGAAATACTAACTAGTGATGGCAAATATTAGTTAATTTTTATATAAATCGTAATTATCTAATAATTTATATTATATTAAAATAAAATAAGCTGACTAACTATACATTATTGGATAATTATTTGGATTATTAAAATTATTTTTAGCATTTATTAGGCTTTGAAAATTATTAAATTGTGCTCAAAAGGGTAACATTATCCATAATGAAAATAAAATATGAATATATAAATATTTAAGTATATCACTTTAAGTATTAATTAATCATTTTAATATCATAATTAGTGGATAATAATATGTCATTAAAATATATAATAATGTGAAACATTAATTGTGATTGCAAATATTAGTTAATTACTATAAAATATCATAATTATTTAGTAGTTAAAATTTTATTAAAAAAATAAAGTAATCTAATTATACGTTATTAGAAATACATTTATTTGTATTGTTAAAAATTATCTTAGCTTTAATACTTTTCTCATTATTTTAAAATTATTTATTTATTCAACTCAATACTTATATATCATTGTATTTTTTATGGTGATTTTATTAAATTAGGTTATTAATAATTTAAATAAATATGAAATTATAATTTAAGAACTTTAATTTTATTATTTTATTTTTATCTTATTTTTATTTTAATCAAATATTATTTAGTATAATCATTAGAATACTAACAAACCAACCAAACACTTACAAGAATATTTCATCTTTTTTATTTAAAAAAAAGAAGAATATTCTTATAATTCCTATTATCCTTATCGTTGCACCAAGCATATCCTTGTATAATTATTAGTGTACTAAGTGAAGGCATATCCTTGCTGCCGTGGTTTGATATGACTAGCTGTTTGAATGAACCCAGTGTTTGTGTGTGCAAACCCGATGTTCGTAGTTCCATCCACCCGTTGGGCAAACACAGCTTCATCTTCTTCTTTTTTTTAATTTTTGTTTGATGTTACTAACATATCAACAAAATCAACCATATTTTTTTTTCATTTTTCTTTAATACCCGAAAAAACTATCACCAAAAATGATTTTTTCCTAAGACTATGTTTTAGGTAAATAAGATATTTTAGCAAAAGAAATATGAAACATTCAGAATATGCAGTTTTATGTATTTTTACCTAAGATCACTTGAGACATTTAGAATATGTCCTTTAATTAACACAATTTATTTATTATTATTTTTCTATAATCTTATAGTTTAATAAAATCACTGTCTGAAAAATTATCTATTATATCTGAAATATTTAATATATATCTCTTATCTGAGTCGGATAAAAAAAATTTAACACTATAATTTAGAGGCCTCCACCGGAAATCGCAAAGGCGAAAGAACGTTATTAGTCTTTTTTACACGAAAGTGTAAGAAAAACTGTTGCCACTGTTAATTTATTTTATATAAAAGAAAAATATTGATTATTAATAAAATGATGGCAATCATATTTTTTAAGACGAATCGTGTACATCGAATCGATGGAACCCCAGAAATTTGCATCTAGTTGACGTCACCCTTTTATAACCCCCACGCAATTTTTTCATTATTAATGATGATTAATCCTACCCAAATAAAATATGCAACATTCAGAAAAACGGCGGATTAAAAAATTATTTACTGGTGATATCGATGTGTAAAGCAAATTTTGTGTAAGATCACACCTCTTCCTCCTTTTCAATATCTTTGTTTAAATTAAAAAGTCTTTTGACATGCTCAAAAGTCAGTGTTACAATACAAGAAAATGATAATACATTTTCTCCATGTATTATTATAATTAAAGAAAAATTGATAGCATGTATACTTGTTTCATATTATTTCACACGAAATGAATATCACATATTCATTAATCTTTTATATAACTAAATAACATAAGTAATATTATTGAATATAATATATTAGTAGTAAAATTCTGAAAAAAATCTTGTTATCCACTTATACTAAAAATAATTATACGATAAAGTTATGATAAAAATATATATCATTGTAAATGCATGAAATTATTTAAAAAAATATTAATGATATGTAGGAATCGAAGCGAGTCCTTCACAAACGAATCTAATTACAACACTCATCTTAGAATTATAAGATGTGTTTAAAGTATATATTATTAATCAATTCTTAGTAGAGTGTTGACCCCTTATTATCTTATATAAAGTTCAATAGTTTAAATTCCAAGTGAAATATTTTTTTTTTATTTTTTATGTTAGGCCAGTGGTCTCATATAATCGACAAAAAAGCACACTATATACAGCATCAGCAGTTTGAAAAAAACATGTTTCGAGATGAACACAAATGATCACATATCTAACTAATCATTGTTAATGACTCTAAAATTCTTTCTCGTGTAACTCCAAAGAAGAGTGAGGGAAACCAGGAAAAAGAGCTTCATAGTATAGGCTGCCATGAACGTTCAATGTAAAATTTAAAAATAGTAAGAACATAAATATAAAATAATATTATTCTTATTATGTAGGATTGTTGATAACTTATTTAATTTAACAACTAAGAAATAGCTCAAGAGATACAATAATTAATTATTAGATTTTTCTCATTTATCTAAATTAGAAAAGTGTTCCAGCCTTAAAAATAAATGTAGAATGTTTTAACTAGGTGATAACTAGGAAACCACAATTGACTAAATTCTTATTAAAATATTTATATAATATAAATATATATTTAAGAAATACAAAATATGTACATTTGACATAAAAAGTGAAACTAAAATTATAATAAAAGGAAAACATGTGGACTAGTTAAACAGATAGAAGATTGAAAGTTCAAAGTCGGACACCTTGTTTTAGCGTCATATTTTTTCATTAATTTCTTATACACCCAAACGTTTCTATTTTCCCTCGTCAAATATTTTCTCCGGAGTTACAATTTAATACACTTGTAATAACAATATCGTAGGTATAATGAATTATGTTTCAATAGATAAAATCACAGAGCCTTATGTTGAAATCTTTTGTAACTTTTTCATGTGTCTATTTATTAATTAAAATAAATTCAATTATATCGTATAAAATCATTTTAAAATTTTAGTTTCACTGTTTTATACTTATATTTTTTTAGGATAAATTTCTCTATGTAACAAAGTTTCATATCTAACTCCGAACCACTAAAAAGTTATCAAACACACATGGTTAACTATTTGATTAACAATTTCTTTATCCAAGTAAGAAAACTAGATTGTTCAATTTAACTTGGTCCATGGATATTTATTTTGGTATAATTTATTTAAATATTTAACAAATATATATTTGGATCGATCAGTGTACAACTAAACCGAAGAAATTGAATTTTTCAGATATCTTCATGATTAAACAACCTTTTCATATTTGGTTAAACAAAATTTCAGTTCGTATTACGAACATAGTTATTTTAGATCGACCCAATTAATTAATTAACTGGATCTTTTGTTCACTTAATTAAATTAACTTTAATTAGATAAATTAATCAAATTTTCCATTTAAATATAGAATGGATCGTTGCTCACATTTATATTTTTTTACTATCAAAGAAAACCTTCAAAATTGTACATAAAAACCACTGAAAACAATATGCACATAATTGTCTTAATCTATAGGAACTTAAATGATTTATTTATCAGTCAAATTACTTAAAAGTTGTAGCTTATTCATATATATTCTCATGAATTTATATTTTTCTATAAGATTCAACGTGAAAGAAGGTTGAAGATCTCAAGGAAAAGTGTCCTGAGGAAAAAATGTAGTAACATGATAATGACAGTCATTGAGTTTGACATTAAATGTATTTTTAAATACCTGAGGTATATTAAGGATCCTATTAATTGATTAAAAAAACAATGAATTGCAGCAGAAAAGTAATTATGACGTTAAAGGCAAATGACACTTGAGAAAACAATTGAGTATGTGATTTAATTAAGAAAGAAAAAAAACATAAAAAAGATTGAAGAAACCATATATTATAATGCACATGATTTTATAAAAAAATTTACATTGTTTTACATGATTACATAATATATATATATAATATATATATATGTATAAACTAACCTAATAGTTCGATATACAAATTTAAAAATATTCCATATTGGCATGGGAAACTTTCTGCATCGTGCTTCATTCCTTATACATTTTGGTTGGATTTGGAAGGTTCCGTGGAGGAAATGAATAATAATTTGTGTTATAAAAAGCAACAATGTATCATTGTAAAAATAAATAAGTTATTGCCCATGGGGGTAATCATAGGAGTTAACCACATAAGGATATAAAGAAATTAGAGAATAATATAGTTTTGGCCTTGTTTGTTTGTGCAGCAATTATGATCTTATATGAAAGGTTTACTGAGTGATTGTAATTAAATAATGAGGTAATAAAAAAATCAGAATAATTATATAAGAGAATGGAAAAAAAAGAAAGAATAAAAAAATAAATAAAATGAATGAATCATAAAATTCTACATACTCGTAAAATTTCTCCTAATACTCATATTCAAAATTAAAAAAATGATTAAAGAAACACCTATATCACATTTTTCGATTACAAAGTGAATGCTATTTTTCTTGCATGCATCTCCAAAATAAAATCTCAACATCAACGACAAAAACATACACAATCAAATTAATGTCCCTTGGTCATTCATCCTTCGACTCCATCCATTTCCTTTTCCTTTTCTAATTTGCTATATGTGAACTATATATTGTCATTATTGTACAGAAAATTTCAACAAAAATAGCACATTGGCAGCATTGTCAATAAATAACCTTGACATTTCCAGTCCAACTAATTCATCATAAAAAATTTTATGCTAAGAATAGTTGCAACTTATATCCCATTATAATTCTAAAAAATTGACATGCATACATTGAACAAAGAAAAAAAATAAAAAGGAATAATATCAAATGAGTCCTCATGTACAAGTATATAAATTTGACATTGTAGCACATGGAGAGACGGATATTGCCATTAGAGATGTCACGGGTGAGTCGAGCACGTAGAAAATATATCAAAAGCTAGGGGCGATGATATTCTGCAAAGATAAAATCCATGAGAGAATGGAGAAAGGAAGGATCTTCTATTTGATATGGATATTTGTATAGGCTTATATGATAAAAATATAAAATTTCATCTATGACTTCTCATCTTCTGGTTAGAGAGGTAACAAAGATCTAATATTAAGTTTTAGTAAAAGATATCAATAAATAAAAATAATATTAAACACTTAATTTGTTAATTTACCATATTAGTTCCTTCGATATCTTAACTGCCTTATTAATGCATTTTTTATTTTTTTTATACATATTTATTAGAGTTGAACAAATTGGTTTAGGTAAGAACTTTATTTTATTTTAGAATTAAAATATATAAAATCTAATACGTTATATTCTTCAAAAGTATTGCAAATATTTGAACAGTATGATATTTCTTTTTTAATAATATAATTATATTAAATGTCTTAAAAATAATTTAAAATATGGAAAAAAATCAATCGGAAATATGATTATCCAATCTGAGCCAATTTGATCCAATAGAAATTGAGTTGAATCAAATTTGATGATTAATTTATCATTATTCCGATCCAACTCGACCCAATAAAAATTGATCTTAGTCTCGGATAGTTGATCCGTGAATATCTTTACAAGTGACTTCTCATTATATAATTAATATTATTTGTATATCTAATTATATAAGTTATATAATTAGTATTTTTTTAGATAATATCCGTTCATTGCACGGGTTAATAAACTAGTATATATAAGATCAAAATACTCATATGCTACATGCTACGTGTCACTATTCTATAACATATGTCACATCCATAATATTTTATAATAATATTTATAAAAAATAAAAAAATAATTTAAATAATAAATTTTCACTTAATAAAATTATTTAAAAGATTATTGTTAAAAATTTTAGTTATGAATATGGATAATTATTTTATCTTATTTTTTCTCTAATATAAAAGAAGAACAAGTTCATACTACATCAAATCTAATTAAAGTAACTAATTATTATTATTTATAAAAAAGTAAAAGTCCTCAAGAAAATAAGAAAATAAAAATTATTTATAAAAAGTCCTAATTCAAGTAACTTAAGAATCAAATCACACCTAATAACTTAAGAAAAATAAATTTTTATATCTTTAGAATTAGTTATCCACAACAAGATTAAAAAAGGGTAAGAAAAATATCATTTTAAAAACACTAAAGAATAGAATTCTAACTTAATATAATTATTAAAGTTTTTTTTTCAAGGAAACTTAAAAAAATATAAATTAATATGTTTATAAAAGACTAAGATATCAAATTATTTTGCAGAGAAAGAAAAGCATACATATATAAAAGCAAAACATGCCTATGTCATGTGTGGCGTCAATAATATCATATGACACTTGTCGCATCCACAAAATTTTTATGTATTCTCTATTTTTTTTTTATTTTTGATAGAAATTATCAAATTATGATATAAGACAATCAGAATTAACTACTTCTTTTTTATAAAATAAATACTTTATGTAAAGATTAAAAATATATGTTAAAAAATATAATAATTGAGTTGAGATAATTCATATATTTATATTATAATTTACATAATATTTGTGCATCGTGCTAGTTACAGGTTAATGACTAAATTAAAGTAAATCATAAATAAAGAGAAGAAAGACTATAAATTAAACGATAATTAATTAATTATAATAATTCATTAGAATGCTAAAGAATTATTTAAAAAAATATTTCAAAAATTCACAAACCTATGAGACCGTCGAATTAGATTGTGACTGCCAAGGATTAACTTGCTTAAACCTATTCTCACTTAAATATATTCACACACAAGATAAACAATTTAAAATCAAGCCTAATCATTAAGAAGTTAATTAGGTCCAAAATTTGAATAAGAAGCCTATTTGGCTAAGCTTATAAGTAGGTTAAAACTACTTATAAGTAAATTTTAGAAAATCTCTATATTTGGTAATTAAAAAAATATACTTATAAGTTGTTAGGTAACTACTTATAAGTTGAAAAAAAATAAGCAGGGGAGATTTTTAAAGTTGTTGGCTTATTTGTTTTAACCAACTATATTACTCTTTCATCCATATTTTTAATATTATATCATAAAATTGTAAGAATATATTAGTCAATATTTGTTTTAATAAACATTACAACTACTTATTGATATTATCAGCACTTTTATCTAAACATGTAACTATTTATATTTTAAAATAAGTAATGTAATTAAAAAAATATACTTATAAGTTGTTAGGTAACTACTTATAAGTTGAAAAAAAATAAGCAGGGGAGATTTTTAAAGTTGTTGGCTTATTTGTTTTAACCAACTATATTACTCTTTCATCCATATTTTTAATATTATATCATAAAATTGTAAGAATATATTAGTCAATATTTGTTTTAATAAACATTACAACTACTTATTGATATTATCAGCACTTTTATCTAAACATGTAACTATTTATATTTTAAAATAAGTATCAGCACTTAAAATACTTATCAGCAGTAGTGCTTATCAGGTATTTTTTATCAGGTATTAAAGTTAGTTCAACTAATGTCAATAAGTGCAATTTTATTTTCTTAGTTAATTTATTTTTATGATTATTTGTATTTGGTCCCTCTCAATATTTTATGCTTTATTTTCTTTTAGTTCGTTTAATAATAATAATAACAAGAAATAAACAATTAGTTATTCTCAACAACTTTCTAGACTAACATAACTTAATCTGTTAAGGTATTTTTAAACTTAGAATACATGAAACAATAATTACAGAATATACATAATAAATAAATTGATGTGGAGAGTTTTAACTATTAATTTATACACATATATAAATTAGAATTATTTAAGAGAAGAAATGTGGAACAAATGGTCGAGGGGAATTAAAAGAAGAAAATGTGTAATACAAAAGTAGGCCACATCCCTGATTCTTAATTAAAATGTCAACTTGTTGTTAAAGGGGAATTCATGCAATTACAATTGGATCATCCAACTTTTCTTTGAAAAGATTAGCTCAAATCATTCAAATAAAATTAACTAGATCATGTCCCACAAAATGAAGAAGGAACAGTTTCAAAACCTGGAATATTATTATTGTTGTTGTCAATGCATGCGTACATGATTTGCATGAACTAGTCATGCTGCTAGAGATTTCCATAAGCTACTTGATTCATTACTCTTTAAAACCGCAGGTTGCATTGAAGACATCCATTGGGTAGGAGTGTTCATTGGCGTACTCGAAGAAGAAGCCGAAATAAGTGGGGATCGGACGGCCGTCATTGAGCAGGCAATCATTATATGCGAGACGGCGAATGATGCTTCGATCCGTCCCGTCGGCAGAGGCGAACCAGCCACATTTCAGATGGACGTTGGACACAAAGCACCCGTCGCCCTCGACGTAGTTGCAAATATTATATATGACAACATTGAATTCAGGAATACCGTCATATCTAGGCACACCCTGATCATCAGCGCCCACCGATATGTAATCCGTGCATAGTGTGATGGGTGAACCTGTACATACAGGCATACATAATAGTAGTAAGGCAAGCAGTCAGATGATAATTTGATTTGATAGACAAAAAAACTAAAAACAAATAGATCAATATGTTTCTAGCTAGATTAGCACGATTAATCACATACATATTCATCACGAGATTAATTATTCCCGATAACCCAAAGTGCCTGTAAGAGAGAATACAACCTTTTGAGCTCCAAATAAGAATGAGAAAAGCCAAGAAGAAAGCCTCAGAATAAAGGACGCCATGATGAAGTATATTCATAAATGATCAAGATAGTATATATACAGGTCTTTCATCTAAGATTTCAGGGCATCTTTCTTTCACGGAGTACATTCATGAGATAGCATTTGCTGATAACACAAAAAAAAAGTGGATGGTAGAAAAATGTTACCCGAAACAAGACTCCCTCCGGATCCCCCTCCACCATTACCGCCGAACTCCCTCAACAAAGGAAGCTATGCGGCAGCAACTCGTGGAGGACGAGGGGATCAGGGCGGACACATGCCTTACTTGTCACCAACTCAACTCAAGCGCCTCTAGAACACCATTGTAGATGAAATCACCATCCCGGCGGAAGAAGTGGCCCACAAAGCAGATGAACTCAAGATATGTCTAATGGGGCGTTTCATCACATCCTCTCCGATAGAACAACTGAAGGAGGAACTGATTAAGCTGTGGTCGCTCAACTCTCCTCTTAAGATTACTGAGTTAGCTAACTTTTATCTTATTTTTTAGTTTCAGGATGCAGAGGAGAAGGAACGCATCTTGACCAATGGTCCATGGTTTATTCATGGCAACATTCTCCATGTTACCATACCAAAACCCTTTTTCAGGCCGCTTGATGAACAGCTGACCTCGGCACATTTGTGGATGAGACTCCCAGGCCTGTCGTATGAGCTTGCGATTCGCGTTGCAGCAAGATTTGGAACACCGCTGAAGATAGATGACAACACGAATCAGGGAGGGAAGAACAAGTAAGCCGGAGTCTGTATAGATCTGGATCTATCGACACCGGTTAAGCAAGGCATATGGATCAATTCTCCGTACGGTACCCGTTTCTTTCAAAGAGTCTTATATGATAACATCCCTAAATTTTGTTTTGGATGTGGTAGAGTAGGGCATATGATCTCTTCTTGTCCCGATCGCCCAACTGTAACTGAAGCAACAGAGATCAAAAGCTCGTCGGAGCCTCTACTGTACGAAAACTGGATGAGATCCCTTCCCCCGAGATGACGACGTCCACCGGAGTCGGAGCACTCGGAGATGGAAATGAAGACACATGAGCAGCCACGTGACTACCGCCGCTCAGGAAATCCGGTTCACACAAAAAAGGTTCAAGGATCTGAACCGGGTCCAGGTTTCAATACTTTTGAAGCCTAAGTGGGATTGATCAGAGCCGTCAATCCTTCAATCAGACGGTCCTGACAACTAATGAAACCCTCACCACTATAACGGGCACTTCTCCCCCTTCGAGGCAGCACGTGAACACGGTCACACCAACATGTGACCATACCCCCCTCTCTCTATGCGGAATTGATTCTAACCCTAACCCTCCTGTAACTCAAGTAAAATGCAGATCTCCTGAGATGCTACCTCAAGATCCAGAGATGGAGGATGCGCGAGGGAAGGCACATGAAGAAGTTGCAGTTATGGTTGCAGAGAGGCTTATATCGGGACAACAAGAAAATGATGGATTTTATTCGCAAATGGACTCGGAGGAGGAATCGATCGACCAGGATCTCACTCCCTTCACCCGAGTAGAGAGGAAACACAATCGAAGAGCCAAGCAGCGCTACTCTCCACCCCCTCCCCTTCAAAAGAGCAAGAAAAAACCAGCAGTGCCCAAGCACGGAAAGGTAAACCTTCTGTCTGAAGACCTTCATACTGACAAGGGTAAGGTTCTGATGCAGGATGCGGAAGGCAGGACATCCTTGCCAACCTCACTCCAGCCCTCTAGATGAAGATCATCTCTTGGAATTGCCACCGCGCCTTTAGAAGTAAAGTGAGGGACCGCTTGAAGGACCTATCAATGTTCTCACACCAGATTTTATTGTGCTACTAGAGACCCATATTGACAAGGTCAGATCTGAAAAAGTCATCCGAAGGCTAGGACGAAGCTGGAATGGCACCTTTGTCGAAGGTGCAGGAGCTGCAGGAGGAATCATCCTAGCATGGAACTCCCCACATATTCGGGTAACTTCGCTCCATACCGCATCACAATTCTTACATGCTTTGGTAACATGTAATACTTCTACTGTTCTTCTCACTTGCATTTATATTAGCACCCAGGCTGCTCACAGAAATTTGATGTGGCGAAACCTAAAGAACCTAAATATGAATGATGTACCTTGGATCCTAATTGGAGACATGAACTGTATAACCCAACCTGAAGATAAAAAAGGAGGCAGACCCTTTAAANAGAAATTTGATGTGGCGAAACCTAAAGAACCTAAATATGAATGATGTACCTTGGATCCTAATTGGAGACATGAACTGTATAACCCAACCTGAAGATAAAAAAGGAGGCAGACCCTTTAAATTAGTGAAATCAGTTAGAACCTTTAGGGATCTAATATTGGAACAAGGATTAATAGATGTTGCCCTCAATGGCTCACAATTCACCTAGTGCAATAATCGAAAAGGCAATGCCCACATACTTTGTAGATTAGATAGAGTATTAATCAATGAAGAATGTTTACTTAAATTCCCAAATTTGACTCTTGAGGCTCATCACAGAGGAACATCAGATCATGCACCTCTCCTCTTTAACTCAAATACTAAACTTAAAAGGAAATCCAAACCCTTTGTGTATGAGCATTTTTGGTTTGAATATGATGAACCCAGAACAATTGTTGCATCTGAATGGTTTAGACATACATCCAATAATATGAACATCAATCAAGCTCTTAAGGCTATCAAAGAAAAATACTCTAAATTGGAATAGGAACAACCTAGGAAAATTGGATAATACAGTTGAGATCACTAAACATCAAATTAGGAGATTAGAAACAAAAGATTGTCACTCTGGATTATCTGATTCTGAGATAGGCTCACTCGGGACACTATACAACCTTCATGCAGCATTACTTAGACAAATTAATTTAAAGTGGTGGAGTAAATCTAGAGTAAGTTGGTTAAAGGATGGGGACCAGAATTCAAAGTTTTTTCATACTAGTACAATTATAAGAGGTAAACAGAATTTGATCAACTCAATTGAAAACCAACATGGAGCATTGTTAACAAATGAGGATGACATTAGACAAACATTTGTAGATCACTATGAACAATTATGGGACCATGACTCAAATCTGAATGATTTTCATTGGCCTACTCTACCTACACTAGACATATCATGGCATAACACCCTACTAGCTCCTGTAAGCACCCAAGAGATCAAAGAATGTTTATGGAACATGGCCCCAGGTAAAGCTCCTGGACCTGATGGATTTACCACTGAATTTTACAATAATTATTGGGACATTGTAGGGCAGAACATATCTGATATCATAAAAAACTTCTTCCTAAATTGCTGCTTACCAGCAGATTGGGGTATCACATCCATTACTTTCATACCCAAAACACAAGCCCCTAAAAAGGTCTTTGATTATAGACCAATCTCACTCTGTAATGTTTTATACAGACTCCTTGCTAAACTAATCACAAAGAGACTAAAGCCTGCAATAAACTCTCTGATTGATCCTGTTCAGGCAGCATATGTGGCTAATAGAAATAAACAAGATAATATCTTAATTGCCCAAGAAATTGCTCACTCACTAAAAATAGAGAGGAAAAAACATACGATAATTAAGGTGGATATGGAAAAGGCATTTGACAGGGTCTCTTGGCAAGCTATACTCCTAGTTTTAAGGAAGATGAATTTCCCTCCTAAATTCATAGAGTGGATTAAAATTTGTATATCATCACCTGTTTACTCTTGTTGCATTAATGGAACTAGATCACAATCCTTCAAAGGCCATAAAGGAATAAGACAAGGAGACCCATTATCACCATACCTTTTTATTTTGGTCTCTCAAGTTTTCACTTCACTTATGTCATATGCAGAATCCATCAATAGAATCATCCCTTTCCAGATTAAGACCTTTTCTTTAAGCCACTTATTATTTGCAGATGACATGTTAATCACAGTGGCAGCTAATCAGAAAAATTGTAAAACTCTCAATGCAATATTTAAGCATTACGAAAGACTCGCTAACCAAAGGATTAACTATAACGAGTCCCAAATATTCTTTCCTCCTAAGTTTAATTGGGAAAAGAAAAATAGAATAAAAGATCTCTTAAATATGTATGTTGGCACATATCCTTTTAATTATCTTGGAGCTCCTATCTCCTACAAATACTTAAACTCAGGACAACTTACCTTTCTCACCAATAAAGTTAATGCTAAACTTTCAGGTTGGAAAATGACTACACTATCTCAAGCAGGTAGAACTATATTGATTAAGAGTGTCTTAAACTCAATTCCGAACTACTCACTAGGATGCATCAATATGCCTAACAAAACAATTGAGGCTCTAGAACAACTTTCGAGGAAATTCCTATGGTCATCAAAAAATAGCAAAAAAGGGATCCATCTTTTTGACTGGAATACATATCAACTTCCTAAGGTAGAGGGGGGATTAGGGGTCAGGAATATTAAGAATACTCAATCTGCTTTACTTGCTAAAAGATTAATCAACTTGCTTAATGGTGGCACTGATATATGGGCTCATCTAGTTTCTCAAAAATATGGGATCCCACACCCCTGGAATAGAAACCAACTTACTAATAGCATGGCTTGGAGTTGGAAAATTAATCTACTAGCTCTTAATAAGATTAAGTTAGGGCTTAAGAAATGCATCAGCAATGGATTACAAACCAAAGCTTTGACCCTTGGATCTTCTGTACACCACTCTGTCTCATGCCCACTTATAGTAACATGAGCATTGTTGTTTCTAATCCTGCATTCTTTGATCTTACAGTTGCTGATTTGATGATTGATAATAGCTGGAACTGTTCCTTATTGTATCACATGTTTGGCTCTATTTTATCTACTGTTATTACCTCTATTCATATACTTGCTTCCCCTAATGATGATCAGTGGGTGTGGGTGACTGATACCCATGGATATGCTAATGCCAAGTCTGTTTTTTACTTCCTGAACAGATCTACTCCCACTCCTGGTAGTAACAGGAACACTGAGTGGAAGTGCTTATGGGATATTCATGCTCCCCCAAAAATCCTACACTTTCTGTGGAAACTCAACCATAGCCGCCTACTCACAAATGAATGGCTCAGACATACTAACTAGTCTTTAAACCTTGTCTGTACCCTTTGCGGTTTGCATGTGGAATCATGTACCCACTTATTCTTTCAGTGTCCTTTTCGTCTGCAATTATGGAACTTATTTCAGGAAAAAACTTCATATACCTTCAGTAATTTCAGTAGATGGCATATAGGCGGCTGGGTATTGGAAGGCAATAACCTTACTCCTTCCTCTAGGATAACTATTTTATCTCTTATTGCTTTCTGTTTATGGGGTCTATGGAAACTTAGAAATGACATATTGTTTAACTCCACTCAGTATCCTGTATCTGCCGTATGGTATAGAGCAATGACCTATTATGAGGAATACATCAGACACCACTGTCTTGAGGGACTTCCCCCCAAGATCCCTACACGGGTGCGGTAGGAGCTCCACCTCCTGGTTGGGTTAAACTCAACGCCGACGGGTCTTTCATTAGACCCCGGGAGGTTGGAGGGGCAGGTTTCATCATTAGATCAACTAACGCTGAATTAATTCTTGCAGGAGCTTCTTGTAGACACTTTCACTCAGTGCTGGCAGGGCCGCGAGGAGCGGTATATTACAATGTAAACAATTGGGGCTTCACCATGTTTGGATTGAATGCGACTCAATTATCCTCGTATCTGTTCTGAAGAAGCAAACATAGTGTCCTTGGAAGATTACCAATATTCTCTTAGACTGCTGGAACTCCCTCAAATGCATTGATAATTTTGTAATAAAACACATATCCCGCGAGGCGAATAGCGCCGTGGATTTTTTGGCCAACCATGAAAGGGTATCTTCCATGGAGCTCTTTTGGAAGGAGAACCCTCCTCAAGGTCTCCTCGATATTATGTATTGTGACTCTGATTTACACTCTAATCAATATTAGTATCCTTTATTTTTGAAAAAAGATAGTATATATACATATATGTGTGTGTATATATATTATATATATATAACTTTAACAGCATTGTATGCAACTTGTTTTAACTGAAAATTCAGAAATGTTTTTGCATAAAAATATGTGTTTTCTGAATACCTTGTGCATGAGTAATATGAATCATATTGTTGAGCATATCTTGAATCCATGCATGAATTAAGGGGGAGAACTGTTTTCTGAATATATGCATGAGTTAAGGGGGAGACTTTATGAAATGAGAGATATCTGATTAAGGGGGAGCATGAATAGTTAGTTAAAATTTCTGAATATGCTTTATGTTTATAACTAACCCTGAGTTCACTCCTATAAATTTGTAATCATCAAAAA
>LTAE01009851.1:13599-25197 GCA_001647135.1 Pontederia paniculata
CTCCATTGCGCTTGAGCAGCGGTCATCCGTTCCATTGATCTCTCGATCAATGGACGCCCGCGTGCTTGAGCAATGGTCATCCGCTCCATTGATCTCTCGATCAATGGACGCCCGCATGCTTGAGCAATGGTCATCCGCTCCATCGATCTCTCGATCAATGGACGCCCGCGCGCTCGACCAAACACCAATGGTCGTCCGCTTCATTGATCTCTTGATCAATGGACGTCCGTTCTATTGACCTCTCGATCAATGGACATCTGTTCCATTGACCTCTCTATCAATGGACGCCGACGCGAGATATTTATATGCGTATCAGATACTGTAGCACTCTGATACGCCTCTGGAAGCTTCGGTGATTATTTACCGTGTACAGAAGTATAAATAGAAGGGAAGTTACATGTAATACTTTGAAAACCTTTTTGAATAAAATTTTGATTCATCGTGTTCTTCCCTCAATTCTTCTCTCGGGTGATTTCTTCCTCTGGTTCAACAATGACGTTATGATCGCTTGATCCAGAAGGCTTCTATTTTTTGACAGCCTTTAACCTGTTATAGGGTCACATACACCTCAGGTCATGAAAGACATCATTAGACTCTGAAAACGGTGTGGAAAATTAATGAGAGTACAATGTTCAGGAAGGAAGCTCCCATCTGAGTTGGGGAATCTACCTTGGAAGAGAGCAACTAGAGCCTCGTGACCAAAGCAGAAAGTATTAAACCATGGTGTATGTATCAGAGAACATGCAATGGACAAGATATGGTGGAAGAGGATGCAGGAATTGATTAATAAATGCAGGAATTGATTCATGATGAATTTTTTTATTTTTCTGTACCTGCTAATGATAATTTATTCCCTCCCACAAAAGAAGTTTTTAGTTAAATTACTACAAAAGCATCTCATAAAGATAAAGCTGACGTTGTACTCGAAGGCATTGATTGAATTCTGTTCATGTTGGATGTTTGCAAGTGTTAGAGAAGTTGATTGTTAAAATAAACAAGTATATATGCTTGCAACTTTTGAAACTGATCAGCTCTGTGGAATTAATTACTACATAAGTTCATTCTTTTGTGAAATCTGATGCTGATGTTTGCTTCATTTTTTATTTTTACTGATCATGATCTTAAGAGAAACGAGTCAATATTTCTTTCTGTATTCAGAGATATGACTTTGGAAACTTTGACTCCATCTGCAGATTAAGCAATTAGGTTCCTACAAAGATGGAAGCAACTGAACAGAGGACAAAACCAGATGACACAGATCAGAGATTAAACATGCGATATAATTAAGCTTCGTTTAATTTCCTCGTAGGAACAGAATGCAAAGATGAACACAGAATTAAAAACACCAAAAATGATCTCTTTCCGGCTAATCATGTCATGCCCCGAACCCGCCGTCCGAGACGCAGCAAGGTGTATTGCGACCTTTCACTAATTCAAATTCAAACTAAAAAAGATAACGGTTAAAAATAATTCTTACTTTAAAATTTTCAAAAAATTTCGGCATGATATTTGCTAAAAATTAATCAATGTGACATACAACATGTGTAATGGGTCAAGCTTGAATCATATAAACGAAATGAAATAATAATAGATAAAAGTAAAGGGGCATATGCCCCCATCAAAGAGTCACGACACTCCGATCTAATAAACGGGCACAAGGGTCTGACGAATAGGTAAAAATCTAGGAATATGACAAGAATGGATAATATAAAAGTCTACACCTCTCCAAGCTCTCATATACACACACAACCTAATTATTCCCCCCCACCCCCACCCCCTATCCCGGTGAGCATGCAAGAGATCTATAACCTAATCCTCGGGGAGTATCTCCTCCTCATTTACAAAATAACAATAATAAGAGGGATGAGCATAAATGACTCAATGAGTGAAAGAAATGGATCGATAAAATATTTAAATCATCTGGAAAATATATCCATCGGAAGAACACAATCAAAATCTATATCATACATAATTTCATATAATTAAAATACTTGCAATAGAATGCAGGAGTTAAAACATGTTATGAATGAGCTGAACGTAATGACACCTCGCCATCCGCGATCACATCTCCAACCTGCCACGACTGATGACCACCTCGACCCCACGAGCCGTCGGTCACCCCCACTAGGGCATCACACTGTCACCACTAATAGTTCCCTCCATCATCTGAGCCATCATTCGCCACGAGTATGAACTATCGTCATCATCTCATAGGTAGCTCACCTCGACCCCGCGAGCTATTACTCGCCCCCATGAGGGAGCTATCATCATAATCAACAACACCTGACTCCAAGTGAGCTATCTTGCATGTCTAATGACATGCATGAGATATACATATATATTGAAAGTATTTCAAAATATTACGTGAGATTAGCACTTACAACCACATTTCAGGATTTATGACACACAAGCATAGAAGCTTTCAACATTCGAGAAAACATCGTCCATAAATCCTGGAAACTGCGAAGTACATGAAATCCACACGAAAATCAATCGGAAAATTGAAACCGACATATCATGACAATATCTCAAAAGATCATCACATCATTAACATAATCAATCAGGTGAGCTAAAGAAATGAATATACTGGACCACCACAATGTGCCATTGCTCTAGGCTTATGGAAAGTCCCACTCACCTCGGATACACTCTACCCGTCGGGTCACCTGCGTCCGAGCAAGTCTATGATTGGGGAACCTATTCTGACATATGATTAAATTGTATTATATGCTTAAATAATTAAACACTTGAATTATACACATTTGTATTAATCTCGCGATCAACTCGATCAATACATATTATATGTCAATTTTCAGCTTTCATGATTAACACTTATGATCGTAGCTATCAATGAAATATAATGATTTTAAGCTCTTTTGAATTTAGTACTTAGTAGTACTTAATAACTTCGAAAATATATTTAATATATATTGATTATTCTCAGCACTAGTGTCACCAACTAGTGATTATGTGTCAAGTCCTCGAAAGGATTGAGATATAGTCAAGGTATCTTATCTTCCCTCATTAGTTTCAAATCAGTATTTAAATATCTCAAAGTCATATCATTATAAAATATTAATTATCTATAAATTTTTAACTCATAATTTCTCATTCATTCTCCCAACACATATGTTGTTTTCACTCAATTAAGTGTACTTATTATCAATGTTAGTAAGCTGTTTTTACATCTATATATATGTATATAGATTTATATACATGCTGAGATATATATACAGAGATGTATAACTTTATATATATGTATATCAGTGTTTGCTGGAGCCTATACATCAAAAGGTTATGTCCATATACTATTTAAGTATGCATTCACATAGTGATTAATGTGCGCTTTTCTAAATTTGATTTAATTAGCAAACTTAGCACAACATTCTATATTGTCATTTCCCTTAATTAGGTTAGCTGATTCTCATAGCTAATTATTAGTTCATATGATTAATTTCTTCACAAAAATCAGCAGATATCAAAATTATTAGCAGGTAGTTGATAAAATTAATCTTAGCATCAAGATCAATTAATCTAATGACTTATAACCACATTCACATCTCATTAAAAGGACGGAGTAACACTCGACCAGCAGCTCACCTAAGAATCAAGGAATCCAAATTGTGAAATTATCCCTCCTAGATCGAATGTGATCTAGGTGAACCCGTGTAAGAGTCCTCAACACTCCGATGGTCGAGTCGGATGTATAGAGAAATGGCACATGCTCGTCATCTCTCCCGTATCCGGTATCAATCTTACGCACACGAAGGCATCCGCTGCCATATTTGATGAAATGTAATCACACACATAAACAATCAAGTCTTATCATTTGGAGAAGTCGACGACTCATCGAAGATCCCTCAATTAGTGAGTTATCTGAAAATGCCGAAGAAATCCAAGAAACGAGCCACAAATTTGTCGACCATAATCAATCCTATTACACCATAAATACCACCAAAATCTAAGTCTAAATCCATCATGTTATCATCAACAACCAATGTACGACTCACCTGAGATGAATCAGCCACTAATTGGCTCTAAATCGTCGGATTCCTCCCGCACAAACGCCAACGTCGACTCTATGTTCGAGCTGTGTAGCCTCCACGGCAGCATTTGACAACGACACTGAGGTGCACACCTCGCGAACCCCGTCGCCATCGTGCTGCTCGATGATTTAATGATGGTCGGAGTCGCTGGCGTCGGCGATCCGTGGCGATGATGCCAACTACGTGTGAAAGGGGAAAAACGAGAGGGGGGAAGTTATGGTGGGGAAGGAGGGAGAGAGAAAAAGAAGAGGGTTTCTTTTTTTTAATAGGCCCCCTTTTTAGTTGGGCCATCTCAAATCACGTCCTGAAGTCTCTCAAAAAGGAGAAGAAGTAAACACAAAAAGAAGCAAAACAATAAAACTGGTCTGATAAGTGAATGAAATCAACGACGATGGGTCCTAAGATTGCCCTGTGACCCCCGAACACATATTGTAATGCCCTGATAAGTGAATGAAATTAACACAAATAAACTTCGATCGGACTCAAGTCATGCTATTTTAGATGTTAATTATGCTTATTCTTCGGAGATCTACACAAAGTTGTATTGGTTTTGATAGGAGATGATGAGAACATGGAATCGGTGGAAAATCAAGTTGCTGGAGAGAATATGGTCACCCCGGCATGAAGAATACGACCATACAACCTTGTGAGAAGAAAGCAATTAACTGGCGAAAGAATATGGTCCGACCACACAGAAGAATACGGCCGTATCGACCATGTCGAACACATTTCGATCCAATCGTACAGTTTTGTACGGCCGTATCGGAGCCGAAGTCTGGAGTGCTCTATGATTTTGATATGGCCGAACTGGACATTTCGGTCCACCCGTATTGAGAACCCTGAATGCCGTTTTTTGAATATTTTTATAGGTAATTTGGTAATTTGTAATGGATGAATGTTCGGGGACTTGGAGAGTATAAAAGGAGAGAAATTAGGCCAGTCAAGGGGATGACGAGAGGTAGACGAAAAGTAGAACATTGGACAAGGGATAGATCTAGGTTTTGCAAAAACTAAAGAACATCCTTTTATGTAATTTCTGAACTTCTATGCATTTTCATGTTTCGGATCTGATGAACATGTTTTTCATAATGATATTTATGTTCTCATCTTTTGTGATGTGTGGCTAAATCCCGTATGTTGTAGGGTTTGACGATAATTGGAGATTTTGTGTGTTTTCATTGATAATCATTTGTCATGTATGAAATTCATCTAGCAATATTTTATTTATAAATTCAAATGTGATTAGCTATCCATTTAGGTCATTCTAGGTCGATTAGTGATAAAAATATTTTGATTGACGTGTAGACTTGCTTGATGATCTATAAATTTGGCGCTAGAAATAGGCTTTCTTTATAGAAATTCATTGTCATGGGTTTTATATAAAGTTAATTTTCCTGTGTGAAATGTGAAAATGTTTGCATATGAAATTTGCTAATATTGTATGATCTTGAAAAATGGATGCATGAAAAGTTTATGAACGACGATAAATCACATATTGCATAATGTTTTAGAAATCATGTGAAAGCCCTCAATTTGATTCAACACTAGAACATTCTATTCTTCCTGAGAAACCCTTGTCAAGTTAGTGTCTGTTTAGTCGTTATAGTATAGAATATTTTCTTTATAGCAAGATTAATTTTTCCTTCACCGATAATCTAGTCTAGATAATAACAAAAATATCACAAATTTAATACTTGAAACCTCTCCTTGTGGGTTCGATATCTTTTTATTATTTTGTACACTTGAAGAATTTCTATCATGTTTATAGCGCCGTTGCCAGGGAGGTGTCAATATTAAATTTTTGAATTTGTTATTACTGTAGACACTTGTTTTTCTTTGTTTGTATATGCCCCATTCTTGTAGGATCCTAGAGCCTTTCAACCCCAAAATCGAGAGGACCTGCAAAGCAAATAGAAGAGCAGAAAGATTCAGACGAAAAAATATGACTGCTGCTGAAGGCAACATGCCACCAGTAGTTGAACCAGATGTAAAACTAGCAAATGTACAACAAGAGATTGCTAATGCAAGAAATCCTCAAGGTGATCAAAATAGAGAGGGAAACATGGGAACAATCAAGACAATAATGTACCCATGGAAGATTTGGCAAAGAATCACTATTGAGGTGTACAACCAAACATTATGAGGCTAAGAGTAGTTGCAAACAACTTTGAGTTGAAGGCAAGTTTGATTCAAATGGTGCAAAACAACCAGTTCAGAGGTGAAGTTAATGAAGATCCAAAAGCTCATGTGAGACGATTTTTTCATATGTGTGACACTATAAAAATTAATTGTGTACCAAAGATGCTATCAAGATGAGGTTGTTTCCCTTTTCTTTGAGGGATACTGCACAAGACTGGCTTGACACACAAGTAGTAGGAGCACAAAACATTTGGAATGAGCTATGTCAAGATTTCATGATCAGATTTTGTCCTCCTAGAAAATATATCAAGTTAAGGAATGAAATCAGTTGTTTTCGCCAAAAGGACGATGAAACATTGGGTGCAACATGGGAAAGATATAAAGCTATGTAGAGGAAAATTCCCTTCCACGCCATCCCCAATTGGCTGCTGATTGAGATTTTTTATAATGGTCTCACATCACCAATGAGATTCAGCATCAACTCAGTTGCAAGGGGAGGTTCAGTCATGAATCTTCCTTATCCAGAAGCATGTGCTCTCTTGGATCAATTAGCACTTATAGATAATAGTTGTCCTGAAGTTCCTCGCAACTTAGGAGGAATTGACAAAGAAGGCTACAAGGCACTGAATGATAAAGTAGATGCTTTGGTCAACATAATGTCCAAGATGAACCATGGTCAAGTGAATCAAGTATTCAATTTTTCAGTAAGTTGTGACAGCTGTGGAGGACCTCATGCTAACTATGAATGCATGCATACAACTAAGCAGATGAATTATAAGGGAAATAAGAATAGAGGGAATAATTTGTATGGTAATAACTACCAACCATACAACAGAAATCACCCAGGCTTTTCTTGGGGCAACCCCAATGGAGCACACCAGCTACCTCGACCACAATATCCTCCTGTCATGCTTCCTAGGCCTCCTTTTCAACCTCAACAGATCCACCAAGCACAATCATCTCAATTCCAAGAGTAGAAAAAGCAATCCTAGGAGTATGCTATTGAGAAGTTGGCTAATGCAACAAGTGATAGATTTGAAAGATAAAAAAGGGTATGGAGCTTCTTATCACTTCTAATCCTAACTTGGAATATCAAGTCGGCCAATTGGCAACTTTAATAAATTCACAAGAAGAAGGGAGCTTACCGAGTCAACCATTGAAAAATCCGAAGGAGCACTGCAAAGCATTTGAATTTCGAAGTGGAAAAAGGTTAGAAGAACCATATGCGAGAAACAAAGAGGCTTCTACCTCTAATCCATCACAGCTCATGTTGCGAGAAAAAATATACATATTTCATGCATTTCATTTAGGACATTTTTTTGTAGTTTTGGTTATTGAATGCATTGATTTCTATGTTTATTTTTTATATTTCTTCGAATCACTGTTCTACCCTAGTTCAATGTTTATTTGCATATTATATACTTTTTGAGGTAAAGGAGCAATCAAAAGAAGCTACACACAATTTGAAGTGGAATCCAATCCAAAAGATGATGGGATATGAGAGATAATGCATTATTCCTACTTCAACTAGGAGTTGATTATTTTTTGAAGATTCTCAATTAAAAGGATTCCTAGCATTTCCTACTTCAAATAAGAATTGGTTCACTTGAGGAAATTTAATTGAAGGAGGACTTCTAACTTTTCCTATTCTTTTGAAGAATTTGACTAGGAAAATATGCCAAAACTTCATGGAGAAGACTTCTAATCATTATACAACTGCTTGGGAACCATTAGAGACATATTTTTAATGAATTTGAGAGAATTTTGAAGTCCAAAAATTCAGCCAAAGAGAGAGCTACAAATTTGAAGAAAAATTAAAAGATTTTATCATTCTTCTCTCTAATATGACTTGGAAAAGGACTCCTATCTTATCCTAACTCCTTGGGGATCAAAATGAATCATATTTGAGAAGATTTGGAAGAGTTTTTATGGTTTAAATTTCAACCTAAAGGAGAGTTACGAATTTAATTGAAAAATATAAATTCCTTCCTGTTTTGACTTGGACAGAATTTGAAAACATCTTAACTTTGTGGAAGATTTGGAGTCCCTTTGGAGATTCATTCTACCCTATAAATAGACATACAAGGTTCTCAAGAGATATATGAGGGGGGAGAGAAAAAAATCAATAAGAGAGATCAAGAGAGAGATCTGAGTCAAAAAATTACTCCTCATAATCTTTCAATTTTCTGAAGAGTTGAGAAGCCAACATTGTAGGAGAAGCCTTGGAGCAGGATTTCAGATCTAGAAGCAAACATGATTCTACAGATTTTGTTTGTCCTCTAATCTTATTTGTTAGGTTTAGAATTATTTTTTGTTAGGAATAAATTCTGTTGAACCTCAATTAGTTCTGTGATTTGATATTCTCTTCAAGTTCATTGAGTATTTTATTAACTTTAATCGAAAGATACTGTTAATATTTTACTCTCGATTAATCTTCTTCCGGATTTCTACGAAACACATATTTTCGGCAGGGAAAACGGGCCGTGTTTGTCTAACACGGACCATTTTTACCTCATCGCCCTATTTTCAGATCTATTTTGTCATAATACTTTCTGAATATTTTAATCGAAGGAGAAATGCAATCGTGATTTTAGTCGACTCGACCATGTTCTCTCTCCTCTTTTGGAAGTCATGTTTTCATCTGCCCGGACACGATCCGTTTCGGACGCGACACTGGCCATTTTTCTGGCATATTTCTGTTCAATCGTTTCCAAGTGTTTGTATTTTTAGATTCAAAGATTTATGTCTATCTGTTTCCAGAATTCATAAATTGTAGGTTGATATTCACTCGAGAGAGGCCTAGTGATTTAGGATTGGATTTTAGTGTATTTTACCTTAAATTGATTTAGGATTAATGTGTTTACATATTCTTGATTTAATTTATGATTAAAATAGTTAGGTCATCCTAGAGGAATCCTAATTCTAATCAATCTATCTATCGATCTCTTTTAATCTTTTCTTTTATCTTTTATCTTTTATCTTTCTTCTTTTTGCTATCTTATCTTATCTTTTTTTAATTCATTGAATATCTTTTAATCAGATTTCAAGATAAAATTTTAGATTTTAAAATTCACCAGTCCTCGTGGGTTCAACACTCTTCTCACTACTTTATTACTTGTGCGACCAATATACTTGCTGAGTTTTTAGCGTGTGATTTTTCGCATCATTCAATTTTGAAAAAGAAGGAAGTCAAGAAAACCCCACAGATGGAGAAAGAGAGGCATATAAAGCACCACCACCATATGTTCCACCAATCCCATTTCCACAAAGGCTCAGAAAACCCAAGATGGACCAATAATTCGAAAAGTTTGTTAAACTTTTCAAACAACTACACATCAACATATCATTTGTTGATGCCATAGCACAAATCCCGACATATGCAATTTTTTTTAAAGAGATTATGTCAAAGAAGAGAACTTTAGAAGAGCACGAGACTATTGCACTGACCGAGGAGTGTAGTGCAGTCCTTCGGAAGAAACTTCCTCCCAAGTTGAGAGATCCAGAGAGCTTTTCTATTCCCTGTGCTATAGGAAATTTGACCATTACAAAAGCTCTATGCGATTTAAGAGCAAGTGTATCACTTATGCCCCTCTCCATCTGTAAGAAACTTGGACTACAAGAACTCAAGCCAACCACAATCATGTTGCAACTAGTTGACTGTTCTATAACACATCCCAATGGAGTGTTGGAGAATGTGCTGCTTAAAGTCGACAAGTACTTTGTGCCAATCGATTTTATAGTGTTGGATATGGAGGAAGATGTAGAGATCACAATTATTTTGGGAAGGCCGTTTGGCTGTTGAGAGAAGGAAAACTCAAATTCACCATAGGAGACAAACAAGTGGAATTTAATCTCTCATACTCCACCAAGTTCCCCTCTTCAACAGATCAAGTGTTTCAAGTCGATTGCATCGATGTTTTGACCAAGGAAGTTTTCAATGAAATTATTCATCCTGATCCCTTAGAGAGATGCCTTCTGCAGATCGACGATGGCGGAAGCTTGTCAACTGAAGTGGTGGAGATAGTGAAAGCATTGGATGTTGCGAAATACATGCCATACAATTGAGGTAAAATCCTTGAAGATCTTGGGAAAGGTAAAAAGTTTCCATCTCCTTCAAATGTAGTGCCTCCTAACCTTGAACTCAAACCACTTCTACCTCATCTTAAATATGTGTTTCTAGGACCTAACAACAATTTACCTGTTATTGTGAATGCTTCTCTTGATGCAATGCAGTTAGACAAATTAATGAGGGTGTTGAGAGATAAGAAACAAACTTTAGGTTGGACTACAGGAGACTTGAAGGGAATAAGCCCATCCATATGTATGCATCGCATTCTTATGGAGGAAGATCATAAACCCAGTGTTGAACGTCAAAGAAGGCTTAATCCCAACATGCAAGAGGTTGTTAGAGGTGAGGTTCTCAAGTGGTTAGATGCGGGTATTATCTACCCCATTTCTGATAGTTCATGGGTGAGCCCAGTGCAGTGTGTACCAAAAAAGGGAGGGTTGATTGTAGTGACAAATGAGAAAATGAGTTAATTCCCACACACACAATAACGACTTGGAAAATATGCATCGATAATAGGAAATTGAATAATGCCACCCGAAAAGATCATTTTCCATTTCCCCTTTTTAGACAAAATGCTTGAGAGATTGGAAGAATACGAGTATTACTATTTTTTGGATGGGTATTCAGGGTACAATCATATCCACATAACCCCAGAAGACCAGGACAAAACCACCTTTACCTGCCCTTATGGGACTTTCGCATTCAAGCGGATGCCCTTTGGGTTGTGTAGCACTTGCGACTTTCTAACGTCTACCCACTTGGAAAGTAATCCACTACTACCAAAATATATTGATTCCCACATGATGATAGAAATGGACCCATGAAATCGATGCCCAGACATCGAAAATCTTAACTTCCAGAATTGGTTTTTGAGGCATTTCATTATTCTTCATGATATTCCCTATACTTTGACATCTATCACAGGACTCTACAAAGCTTTTCGCATCCTCATAGTGCCAATAAAAACCACATCGATGAATTTTTGTCACGGTTTTGTTCATGCTAAAATGTCCCCCTCATGCTAAAGAATGACAATGCATTTGGATTTCATAAACTCGTTTCCTCGCATCTAGTAAGAATTTGGGCCAAGTTCTCAAGACATGCATCAAAGGAGGGTCCAAATACAAAGAAATCGTCCATAAAAATTTCCATAGAAAAAAAAAATTTTGACACGCTAAATACTCAGCAAGTATATGGTCGCACAAGTAATAAAGAGATGAGTAGAGTGTCGAACCCACGAGGATTGATGAATTTTAAGATTCTAAAGTTTTCTCTTTAAAACTGATTTAAAAAAGATATTCAGTGAATTCAGATAAGATAAAATAAGTAAGAGATAAAATATTA